>JANQBM010326756.1:0-20174 GCA_025594535.1 Erythroxylum domingense
TGCCACCTTCGCGGGGTATCGGATCCGGGTATCACTGTCGATATCGGGTTCGGGTCCGGCGGAGTTGGGGTGTTACAAAGGTGGAGGTGGCGACTATCTGAAGCGAGCATTCAAATTTGCCATGATGTTCCACATCTACACCACATTAGCCTCAATGTTACGGATCTGCTCATTTGCTTACCGTTCAATTTCTAGTTTGGATTACATGTTCCGTGACTTAGGCTTGGAATGCACTTAATTGAGTTACCTTTGACTGGTAATCCTCGAAAGTAATTGGAGCAGACAGAGGCATTGCTTCAGTTTGCGGAACATCAGCTTCTTGTTCAACTTTAGCTTTCGCAACTCGAGCTTGCTTGCTGCTTGAAGCTTTCTTATTATCTTCATTATTAAAAACATAGCGATCACCTTGCCACCTAACAACCTTCATAGACACCAAGGAGTGCAAGTCAAGACTCAAGTTGCTTGGAACGAGTTGCGTCGGTGTCCTCCTTGTGAGTAAGCCTAGATGTTCCGTAATTGCAGTCACAAATGCCAACTACGATTTTGCCTACACTCGCCTTGGCTACTTCAATTGAATGCGTACTTAACCAGATCCTGGCATTAAAAGTCTTGGCATTTACCATACACGAAAAAATAAATAATTTAGCTTTAGATATTGACCCATTACTATCTCCTCTCCCAAATATTATAAAATTTAAAGAACAATGTAGATAAGCAAAGGGCAGGGTCCATTAAGGTAGATGATTTGGGCCGACTTGGGGAAAACACTTTCCTACTATTGGTTACTTGGGTCCAAAATTCTCTAGCCTTAAAATCTTTGTGATATATAAATAAATCACTATTGGGAAATCCAAAAATAGCATTACACACATCCAAAGTGATTACATAAGGGGCATTCATTAATCGAAAATGTAAACTACCCATAATACCCCTAACAGTAGTTCCATTGGCCACTTCTAAAGTGGTCAGAAACTCTAAGGTCAATTCCACATATGAATTCTTCCTAAATTTAAAACAATTATCCCAACCTATTTTTTGCAATAATTCATGAACGCGATCAATTATTTGTAATTCAACAATTACTCTAGAATATACAAAGTAGTTAGGAATAATTGGATGAATCTTAAGAATTACGTACCTTTACTGGTGTTCTCTAATGTGAAAATAAAGGCACAGGATAATTAAATTTGGCATTGGGTCATTGTGTGACTAAGAGGAAGAATCTTGGGGGTGTCCCACCCTTGGACCCATATATGTTTATGTGGTGGTGCTCACTTGTGTGCCTTGTAGGGATGGAGACCATAGGCGTGCAGCTGTATGGCTAGAGGCTATATATAATGGGCATCTTCGGTGATGCGTTAACTATTAATTAGTGGCACATAGGGTGGGGTACGATGTTATTAGTTACAAACCAGGTGGGTTCTGCAATAGCAAGAAAGATGAATCTTAATTGTGAGGACACTTGAGAGGGCGACGACCGTAAAACAAGAGTGAAAAAACTAGGGCAGCGGGTGTATTTTAAAGAGGAGAGGCATGACACTAGGCCACACACTCTTGCAGTTCAAACGCTTGAGTTTCTCCTTTTTATAATTAAATACAAACACATTAACTAATTTGAGAGTCAATAATAAATAATTGAAAATGACAAAACAGGAATTATATCGGTTGCCTCCCGTTCAATGCTTCTTTAACGTCTTGTAGTTGGACACCTTAATAGTCAAGCTTTAGGTGGGTCATTCAAATTGATTTAGTGTGCTATCTCCGTTTCAATTTCTCTTTCCTAACATGGTTTCACTCGGTGTCCATTCACCTTAAAGGCTTCCTTCGTTCTTAGATTCTCTAGTTCCACGACTTCATATTTGAAATCCTTTAGTATTTCAAATGGCCCATTCCACCTTTGTTTCAATTTTTCAGGAAACAAACAAAATCGAGAATTATACAATAGAACTTTCATTTTAGGTGTTAGAGACTTTCCTACAAGACCCTTATAATGAACGTGATTCGTCCATTCCTTATAGATTCTTGAATTCTCTTAAGCCTCACTCTGAAGCTTATCCAATTCTAAGATTTGAAGCAAACGCTCCCTTCCCCCATCATTTAGGTTCATGTTCACTATTTTGATTGCCCACAGTGCTTTATGCGCAACCTCGATGAGCAAATCGTAAGCCTTCCAAAAAAACTAGTCTATAAGGACTCATCCCTACGATAGTCTTGTAAGCTGTTCGGTATGCCCATAATGATCATTTAACAGAGTTGACCAATCCTTCCTTGATGGGCACTAATAGGTGCTTAATTGATTATGAATTTATTCCATAACACTTAGTGATTAATGACATAAAATTGCTTAAGATAATTACTTTTGACTCATATGTGATTTTAGGCACAATTAGGAAGCAAAGAAGTTAAAGTGAGTCGAAAGCATAACATTTTGGCCATTTTTCAAAGATTAATTTTTACTTGTCTTCATAGAGTAACAATGAGAAATATTGGAGCAACTAAAGACAAGAAAATTAAGATAATGAAGCATATAGCTCACGACTGCTGTGTTGGCATTTTATTCTCACTGTTCTGCTATTTTCTACTCCTTATCTCCCAGCTCGTGCATTGAGGTTATGGTCTTTTTCTTTTGCCCTATCCCATGCTAATGTTCCTTCTTTTATCATGAATGACTGTGTTTGTGTTAAAAGCAAACCAGTGCATGCATTTGTTGCCTTTGTCTTAACTCTCCCTATGCAACTGTACCTCATGTTCTCATTTTCCATTTAATTCTTGGTCCATATTACTGTTCACTTACCTTGTACTATGCTTAATGTGACAAACTAATATTTGGTCCAATTCACTATTCACGTTTTATTCACGCCTCACTTAATCCTCGCTCTTCTCTACATTGTCGTTTTCTATTAAAAAACTACCTACCCAGATGTGCGTCGTCATCTTGGTGTGGAACATGGTTGCGTGTTACATTAATTGCACGAACACTAGTGCAAATGCTACCATTTCTATTGCTCGTATTCTTCTAATATGACAAATTAATATTGTGGTCCAAGAACAATGTCACTTATTAAAACCTCACGTTGCTATTGCTTTGCTTCTTTGGTGTGAGCTGCTCCTTTATCCATTAAACTCTATCGTATATCATCCTCTGTTGTGCTGCCATTAAATCACATTCTTGCATGCAAAAACATGAACTTAAATGATGAATTTCTACTTCCTTATGCCTCCAACATGTACTGTCCATTATATTTTTGTCAATTAAATCACTATCTTGCATGGATGTCGTGATTGAGTGATTCTTCTTCCTTTTCGCCTATATTTGTGTTCAATCCTTTAATCTATATGTAAACACAAATTAACTATTTAAGCACAACAATAGGATTGAAAAGACATTGAAATGCATAAGAAAATATAAGATAATTCAATCCTATCAAGTACCCTCACACTTAAGTTATTGCTTGTCCTTAAGCAATTTAAAAATAACTAAGATATTCTATCACTTTGTTTTCAAAGAAAATCAAGTATATACAATCCTTCAAACTTTGACAAACTCAAGTATCAAGCTACTACATATATCATAATCTTTTCAACAATGCACATAAACAAAGTCAAAGGTAGACACCATTGATCAAAGGAAAAATAAAACTAAGATGGATTTTCCTCACGATGTTCACTCATTTTACTCAAGTGTTTAAGGTCGGTGTTTCACTCAATACTCACTCTAAAATACTACACTACCATAAAAGGTTTGCAAATTCACTAATTCTCTACCATATAGATTACATGTTATCATAGATCAAAAAGGGCATTTACTAAGGGTTGTAAGAAAGTTTGGGTTAAAGCAAGGTAAAAAGGTCAAAGGACAACTCACAATTATTAATAAAGTGCCAAGTAAGAAGGGACAACCAAACACAAATTCAGAGATATGCCCATAATTACCACAAACTATAACTACTCATCCCTAACTAATGCTACTACATTTCCTTCAACAACAGAAACAAAGACGCTTTTAATCAATAATGACACAAATAAAAATGCTTTTTTTTCTTTTTTCTTTTTCCTCTTCTTTTTTTCTTCTTTTTCTTTCCCTTTTTTTGAATAACACTAAAACAATAAGGAAATAATAATAACACGAATCAATAAATCATGAGTAAAAGTGCCTCTCAAAACATCTCATAATCAAATACAAAACAAAAGTCCCTAAATCTTATACATCAAATGCTCACTCATTACTTTATTAAACTTGTGACAAGGTAAGGCCAAGTAAGGTAATTAATTTAAAAACAAACAAGGTTAAAGGCTTAAAGGGTTAACAAGGGGAAAATGATTTGGTTGTCATTTAAGCTAAGGGTTCAAAACAAAGAAGGCCTTAATCATTTCCATAAAGCATGCATCTCGTAGTTTCAAACCAGTTCAATTCAAGTTCTGAACGTAATCTTCCTAGGGGAGCATTACACATAACAAAGAAACATAACCACTATGAAGTGCAGTCATATAGGCTCAAAACTTCATATGTGCTCATATGAAAATCCATCAAAATTTCATACATCACCTAATCACTCAAGTATCAAATTATTAACTAAGTTTATACAACTAACTACTTCAATCAATCCATATGATTCCCCTTCCACTCAATCTACCTAATTCAAATTCAAACACACAACTCAATTCTCAGTCCAACTACTATGACAGAATGACATAGTTTAACATTCATCATAGTTCAGGTGCAAAAATGTAAAAAATTTAAAACTGGCCCCACCCCCACACTTAAATGGGACATTGTCCCCAATGTCCTAAAATCAATTAAAAAACACAAGAAAGAGGATGAGAACATAAGGACTCCCCTAGATCAAAGAGGGCTCAGTGACGTGAAAGTAGAATTCATAGTTCTAGTCTTGCATTCCTACAAACAAAAAAGACAAAAAGAAAATAAGGTACTCAAATGAAAGCAATAATACATTAAAAAAATTAAAATCGCAAGGAACTAAAATGAAAGGAAAAGGTTAGGGTGCCTCCTAACAAGCACTTGTTTAAGGTCACAAGTTTGACCCCTTGTTAATCGATATCAACCAATGTATGTTAAAGCTTCAAGCTCCATCACCTCCACATTGTGTATTTGAAATCCCTCAAAGTAGGGATTAAGACGATGTCCATTGAATTTAAACTCTTTCCCCATCTTGACACTTCTAATTTCCACTGCTCCATAGGGATATACCTGTGTAACCTCGAAGAGACCTATCCATTAGGAGTGTAACTTACCTGGAAAGAGCTTGAGGCGTGAATGATATAAAAGTACTCTCTGCCCACCAAAAATGTCTTCCTAGAGATATTGCGATCATAGAATGCCTTAGTCTTTTCTTTATAAATCTGGGGCATTCTTGAATGCTTCATGTCGCAACTTTTCGAGCTCTTGTAACTGTAATCATCTGTGGGCACCAACAACTTCTAACTCCATGTTACACTTCTTTATTGCCTAATAAGCCTTATGTTGTATCTCCACTAGAAGGTGGCATGGCTTCCTAAAAATAAGCCTGAATGGTGACATCCCTACTGAAGTCTTGTATGCAGTTCTGGATGCCCATAAGGCATCATTGAGGCATAAACTCTAATACTTCTTACTATGATTCACCGTCTTCTCTATGATGGACTCGATCTTTTAGTTGGACACCTCAGCCTAATCACTCGTCTAAGGGTGATAAGCAGTTGAGACTCGATGCATCTCTTGATATTTCTTCAAGAGCGCCCTGATCGTCCTGTTGCAAAAGTGAGTCCCCTTGTCACTAATAATGGCTTGCAAGACTCCAAACTGGAGAAAATGTTAGATTTTAAGAAATCTATAACCACTCAAGAATTGTCAATTTAGGTGGCTTTTGCTTCCACCCATTTCTACACATAATCAACTATAAGCCAAATGTATTGAAATCCAAACGATAAGGGAAAGGGACTCATAAAGTCTATGCCCCAAATGATAGTTGTAATTTGCATCGTATTTTAGGGTTTAATTTGTTAGGCATTTAGTGTGAATTTGAGTGTTGAGTGTGCATTTATGGTTTAATTGTGTTAGTTTATGTGTTTAATTGTTTTTAGGGGTTAGTATGAGTCTTTGAGTTTAATTATTATATTTTTGAGGTACCTTGATGTGTTTATTAGTGTTTCAGGATAAACGACGAATAACGGAGAAGTTGCAAAGAGTTTTGAGCTAAAGACATAGCCCATGATCGTGGCACAGGAGGCCATAATTGTGACAGAAATGGACAAGCTAGAGCAGCCAAGCCACAATCATGACAGAAAGGGACGGGCCAGAGTAGTCAGGCCACGATCGTGCACTTTAGGGCACGATCGTGACAGAGAGCTTACATTTATGCCACAATTGTGCACATTGGGCCACGATCGTGAGAGAAAGGTTTAGACGCTGGCCACCATCATGGCTTGCTAAAGCAAAAACTCGAGCTTCGCAAGATTTTTTAGTCCGTTTCGACCCTGACTTTAACCTAGAGCATCCAAAGTATAAATACATCATTATGAGACAGATGTTGCAGCCTTGGAGAGTCTGAAAAGAGACCTTTCACATTAGCCAATTCTAGAAAAATCTAGAGAGAAATCAAGAGATTGAGGAAGGAGACAAAGGAAGAGAAACACAAAGAAGAAGCTTGACACGATGTACTTCCTAGAATAGATGGTTTCTCACTGTCGTTACCTTCACAATTCCATTGAATTGTATAGAACTGAAATAGGTGATGAGAATAGGTTGTGTTGAATGTTGAGTTGTTATTTATACTCACCTTTGGGATTTTGATTTTTGAGATTAATAAAGTTTGATTAATTGTGTTTTTATAGATTTAATTGTGATTTAATTATGCTCTTAATAACTTGGCAATAGATTGAGAGGGTGAGCTGAGTGAAAATAATCAAATTGGGATATTGAGAGTTAGTGATTTGATAGGTAAAGAATCGAATCAAACCTATAGAATCGTATAATGAGAGATCGAGCATAGGTTCCTGGTAGGTTATTAGACAATTTAGAACTAATTTAGGTTTTAGGTCAATTGTGAATCGAGATATCACTATTCCATAATTTAAATTAGGGATTATCAATTAAGGTTAAGAATTATAACTCGAGAGAGAGTCATTCACCCTAGGACCGTCTAAACCCATTAATTCGATAATTACACAACTGATTAGGTTTTCTTTAATTTCGGATTAAACCCCCCTTTCTCTAACTTGATGGTTTCTAGGTTGGTTTTGGGGATTGGTTTGTATGACTTGCTATCTTGTTTAGATTTCTACAATTAAATTCTTGAAATTAATTATTTGATTGGTTTATTTTCTGCATTAGTTATTTATTTTAAATTATTATAGTTTAGTACAACCTTAGATTTTAGGATTAGTTTAGCCTCCTCATGGGATCAATACGTTAGATACTACGCGAATGACCTGTGCGCTTTCAAAATTTACCAAGATTAATAAATATTAAAACTTAGCGTGTGTAACCTTGCAATCAAGTTTTTAGCGCCATTGCATATTAGTTCTATAGTTTAAAGTGTTTGAGTAGTTTTTAATTTTTGTTTTTGTTTCTTTCGTTCATTTTAGGAAGCGTGCTCTTACATGAACATAAGAGTCATGAGAGGTTCGAGTCGTACAGTAGAGACAATAGATTTAGATATCACATGATTAGAATGAACTCTTAAGAAAGCTCAGTGAGAGGAAGAAAAAGAGTTAGGAAAATCATAAATGGCTGAGGAATTTCAGAGAAACATGGATCAGGAAGCAACTCAAGGATGACAGCAAAGGACCCTTATGGACTTTATGGGGCCAAGTTTCAAACCATCAAACCAAAAAGTGGCTAGGCCACCTGTTCAAGTGACCTCATTCGAGATTAAGCCAGCCCTCCTGAACATGCTCCAGCAGAATGTCCAATTTTACGAATTGGCAAATGAGGATCCTATCAAGCACATCGTGAACTTCCTCGAGATCTGTGATACTTCTCAATATCATCAAATATCGAAGGACACTATTAGGATTAGCCTATTCCCTTTCACACTTAGAGATTGAGCGAAGGCTTGGTATCACTCACTGAGCCCCGTCAACATCACGACATGGGAGCAGCTTGTGTGTGCCTTTTTAGACATATTTCTTGCTGACAAAGACCACGAAGACAATAAAAGAAATAACCAATTTCCAACAAGGTGACAAGGAGTTAATTTATAAAGCATGGAAGAGATACAAGGATCTGCAAAGGAAGTGCCCACACCACAACCTATCGAAGGAGTTCCTTTTGCAGACTTTCTACAATTGAGTGAACCCACCTACTAGAGATACGGTCGATAAAGTAGAAGAGTTAATCGAGGAGATGGCCAGCAACAACTGTTTATGGATGAGCAACAGAGATAGGTATCCTAATACTTTTTTAGAACAAAAGGGAATCGTCGCAGTCGATCAGATGATAGAGATGTAAGCGAAGATTGACAATTTGATGTGACAACTAAGCAACATTAAAGCTTCATCATTAGCCCAGGTGAAATGTGAGCTCTATAGTCAGACAAACCATGATAATGTGGACTACTGCTTGATAAGAAAGGATAATCAAGAGACAATGAACTATAAGGGGGCATAATTTGGACGAGGAGGGGGAAACAATCCCTACTCTAGCACTTACAATCCCAAGTAGAAGAATCACCTGAACTTCTCTTGGTCAAATAACAATGGAGGACAATTCAGGCCTTAGTTGCAATCGAGCCTTCAACAAGATAAAGCAATCTCGATGGAGTCAAAGTTGGACAGAATTTTGGATAAGATCGGAAGCATGGAGAAATCATATAGGATGCTTGAGAGCAAATTCGAGCAAGTAACGAAGACTCATACCTCATCTATACACAATTTAGAAGTCCAAGTGGGGTAGTTAGTGAAGGCAATGTCGACTCAAAATGCTAGAACTCTTTGAAGCAACACCAAGTCCAACCCGAAAGAACATTTCACGGTTATCATTAAGCCTCAGGATGAGGAAATGGAGAAGATGAAGGATGAAAGAGAAGGTCAGGTGGTTAAAGAAGACCTTTCGACTGAGCCTATGATCGAATCACTCAACACAACTCGACGTGTATTTCCATTCCCTATTATGCAGCAACGGGAGTTATATGTAAAAAGGGAAGTGGAAAAATTACAAGTGATAGAGCAAAATAAGGTCAAGGATGTGATGGAATTAGTACAAACAAAGCTCAAATTACAAGAGTCTATCAAGAAGAAGGTTAAGGAGCAACCACTAGAAGATGACCTCAACATAACCACGAAGAAAGATGACCCAGGGGACTTTTTCATCCCCTATAGTATCAACAAGATCATTATAGATAGGGCATTCAAGTCTTTAGGTGCGAGCATAAATATGATGCCCTACACCTTTAGTCTAAAATTGGGTTTAAGAGAGTTAGTGCCTACTAAGTTTTTGGTTCAAACGGTCGATAGAACATCACATAGACCGATGGAAATTATACAAGATGTGCTGCTAAAGGTTAATAAAATTATCTTTCCCATTCTATATTTTGGACATCAGCAAATATGAGGACACCCCGATAATTCTTAGACGACCGTTCTTAGCCACTATTTGCTTAATTATTGATGTTGATGGGGGTGAATTAACTCTGTGAATAAGGAAGGAGAAATTGACATTCAAGGTGTCCACTAGAGAGTAAGGAGCTCCTTCACCTCCAGTCGATCTCAAAGAACCTGAATCTCGAGGTGAATAGCAGGACATAGAAGATCCTGGTAATGCTTTCAGGAAGAAGCGCTAGAGAAGGAGAAGACGAGGAAAGGAAAATTATAAGGACAGTGGAAACTGTAGTATGGTAGCTAAAGTGCAGACTTTGAGATTAATGAAGACGTTATCATTAAATCATTCATTCCAACTACTGTAAGCTTGACAGAATGTCAAGCTAGTAATGCTAAAAGAAGGGTCGCATGAGAGGCAACCCATAGAAAAGTAGTTCCTTGATTAATTTTGTTAGAACGTTTGAAATTTTATAGTTAGGTTCAATTTTTTTGAATAAAAATTGGAAAAGGAATCGGACTTCGGAAATTACGTGGAAGATGTTCAAGAATGAAAGGAGAGGCGGATAAAGGATAGGAACTGAAATTGAAACAAATTAGAAAAAAGAATAAAAGAAGGAATTTAGAGTGAGTGTATAGCCACCGGACACGACCGTGGCCTAGCAGGTCCCACATTCGTGGCCTGCGATGGAGCGTGCACCAGGTGGTAGCCGCATGCTATGCCACAATCGTGTGGCCTATGACTAGGAAGAAAGGCGGACGACGAATTTCTTACAAACAACTTTACCATTTTACCCTTTTTACCACTTATATATTCAGTTCTAACTTTACTTTCACTTTCACTTTCATTTTTAGTTTATCTCTCAAGAAATTAAGCATCCAAACACTCTTACATCTTTCTAGAATTTTTCAACCTCTAAATTCTTCCCAATTTCTACCCAATCATGCCATGCATTAAACAATCAGCCCGATGGGAGCCATATGGATGACAACAAGTTATAGGACAGGTATGAAGAAACAAAGCAGCGAATTTTGGAGCACCCTTTTCTAATTTACACCAAGGAGGAAGGTACTCATTTTTGTTCCCTTGGTTCTAGACAAATTGTTGCTCCCAATTACTTTGACTTTGACACACTAGATAGGCTAGAATTGCGTAGGCGGGTAGAAAACCTAGCTAAGAGGATCCAATGGGCTCAATTTATTTGATTTCAATTCCCTATTAATTGTAATAATTCAAATCAAAATAAACTAGTACAGAAATAAATCAATCAACAATTAATTCAAGAATTGAGCTGCAGAAATCTAATTAAGAAAACAAATCACACAAA
This sequence comes from Erythroxylum domingense, assembly GCA_025594535.1. NCBI lineage: Eukaryota > Viridiplantae > Streptophyta > Magnoliopsida > Malpighiales > Erythroxylaceae > Erythroxylum > Erythroxylum domingense. The sequence goes on from JANQBM010326756.1 coordinate 10,863, forward strand.
CTAATCCAAACCCTACCTAGAAACTACTGAGTGAGAGAAAGGGGATTTTGATCCAAAATTAACGAAAACTGAATTAATTGTGAAAGTATCGACTTAATAGGTCTAGACGGTCTTAGGGTGAATTACTCTCTCTTGAGTTATAATCCTCAATCCTAATCGATAATCCCTAATTTAAATTATGGAATTACGATCTCTTGATTCGCAATTGATCCAAAACCTAAATTAGTTCTAAAATTGTCTATTAACTTGTCGGGAATCTATGCTCGATCTTTAATTATATGACTCAGCCGATTTGATTTAATCCTTTACCTATCAATTCACTTAACTCTTGTTAGCACAAATTAATTATTTTCACTTAACTCTCCCTCTCAGTCCATTACCAAGTTATTAAGAATAGGAATTAAATCACAAGTAAATCAGTAAAACCCAATCAATCCAAATTTTATTAATCTCAAAAAGCAAGATCGAAAGGTGAGTATAAACACAAACTCAACATTCAACACAATATATTCTCAACACCAATTTCATTTATATACATGAATAAAACTGAAAAAATGGAAAATATGTTGGGAACAGAGTCGAGGACACGGCGACAGCGAGAAACCACCTGTTCCGGAAAGTACGACGCATCAAGCTCTTCTCAATATCTCTCTTCCTCTGTCTCCTTCCTCAATCGCTAGATTTCTCTCTAGTTTTCTTCAGAATTGGATTATGCAATTGCTCTCTTTTCTCAGACTCTCCAGCTGCTACCTTTGACTTGTAATGTTCTATTTACACTTTGGAGGCTTTAAGTCAAAATCGAGGTCGAAATGGTCTAAAAAAATCTGCAAAACTTGAGTTTGTCTGACAATCCAATACAGGCCACAATCGTGGCCTTACATACCACGATCGTGGCCAGCGCCTTAACCTTTTTGTCACAATCGTGGCCTGACTTAGAGGCTTTCTATCACGATCATGCATGATCGTGGCCTGGCTACTGCTAGCTCGTCCTTCTCTGTCCCATGATCGTCGGCTAGGTCTTTAGCCCAAAACTCTTCGAACCTTCTCTGTTCTTTACCGTTTACCTTGAAACACTAACAAACGCATTACGGTACCTTAAAAATATAAGATTTAAGCTCAAAGACTTAGTCTAACCCATAAAAACACTCAAACTAACATAATTAGATCATAAATGCATACTTAACACTCAAAATCACACTAAATACATAAAAAATTAAACCCTAAAACATCATGCAATTGGCAACTATCACTTACACTGGAATTTTTGACTTCTTTGACCTTTGACCTCAAGAATACAAAAGAATTATGGTTTAGATTGGGAGGGCGAGCATATGAATTACACTATAATTTTTCACTTCCTTGACCTTTGCCCCAAGAATACAAAAGAATTGTGGTTTAGATTGGGAGGGCGAGCATATAAATTGAATGTCAAAATTCTGTGCGAGATGTGCAGATTCCCCGAATACTCCATCATCGATCAACATGATGACTTCCGTCCTTCCCAATACTGGAATTGAGCAGTTTCATGCAAAGAATGCTCATAACAATAATATACGATCCCATGACCACTTGTTGCTACACAAATTTATGTGTCAGCTGGTCTTTGACAAAACCGAAATGAACAAGTGTTCTACCAAGGAACTCTTTATGTTGCGGTGCATAGACCACAGTATTCTAGTCTGCACATCCATGCATGTGCTGAATACCATTGCTGCAACTTCGTGCAAGTGGAATAACCATCTTAGAATGGGATACACAGTGTCTGCCATTGCAGAACATTTTGGTGTGGAACAGAGGGGTTTAACAATTCACCTCCTTGACTTCCTCAACCATCATCATTTATTTCGGGCTAAGATTATCCATTCCACAAATATGACATTGAGGGACATCATCCAATAGACATATGTTCATATCAGGGCAAGTCAGGCGAGTTCAAGCTCAGCACCACCTCGGTAGGCACAAGAGGAATCCACCAATGAATACTCCTAGGAAGAAGAGGAAGAAGAACAAGGTTGGAAGAAGGTTTTAGATGCAATCACTGAGACTAATAAGACGCTTGCAGAGATGGCGTGCACATAACAAAGCCAAAGCCAGGATATCCGATGGATCCATCGATATTTTAAGTTTCAAGGCGTTCAATTCTACCTCCGACACCATTACCACCTCCATCTCCTTAAGATTTATACCTAACCCAATTTTTTTTCCAAATTAACCTTCAGTTCTATTTTATTTTATATTGTTTTATTTATTTCTGCTTTTTAATTATGTCTGTTATTTTATTTTATGTGCTTGTGTGTGCCTCTGTCTCACATCGATGACAATGTGTTGTTCAAGTATGGGGAGGGATTTTGTGTTTTTTCCTTTTAAAGTGATTTTGCATACTGTGTGATAGTTATTAGGCTGCATTGTGTGAATTATTTGAATGTGTCAATGGCTTAGATGAGTGAAATTTATTTAATTGTGAACATAGTCTAGTAGGTTTTTAATGATCATTAGCTCGCAAAATTAGTGAATTAAGGTTCTTTGGATAAATATATAGCTTAATTAGAACTTCGTGTAAATTTAGGACCCTCTAGGTTGTCACATTCATTCATAATTTGAGACCCTTTAACTTAAGTAGCTTAACTAGTATTTTTCATGAAAATGAATAGCTAAAAATAACAAGGTAGAAATAAAAAAATGTATGTTTTGTTAATAAATTACTATTCCACTGACCTTCGGGTTATGAATAGAGCTAGTAGCTAGTTGAAAATGTGATGATAGCTGAGTAACTGGATCGACACGCATCACAAATATATGTCTTCGCGTCAAAAGGATATAATGACGTTTCAACCAAGCTGTTAATAAATGACTTAGTTAACTAACTGGATTTACGTTCATCACCAATGTTTGCCTCCGAGTAAAAGACTAAGTCTGTGGTTTAAAATTAAATGATAAAAAAGAGTGTGTTCTTAATAAAAACCTACTAGACTTGTAATAAGCTTGAATTTTCATGAAATTGTAATTAGGAATAGTTACAGAGTCTAAAGGACCAAAGAATTATTAATGTGTGTGTATAATTGACAAGGTAATTGAATTAGCACTTAGATCCCAATTAACTTGTATATTTAGTTCAAAGCCCTTAGACCTAGATTTTACAGACTAATGATTAGATATAACTTGTCAATTTATGTTCAAGATTAAATTTATTTCATGAAGTTGCAGCCATTGTCTCATTTTTGCATTGTGTGCTTCATGTTTGATGCGTTTGTTATGTTAGTTGTTTTGTTTGCTTAAGGACAAGCAAATGTTTATGTGTGGGGATGTTGATAGTTGTCATGTGCATTGTATTTTAGGGCTTAATTTGTTATGCATTTAGTGTGAATTTGAGTGTTGAGTATGTATTTATGGTTTAATTGTGTTAGTTTATGTGTTTAATTGTTTTTATAGGTTAGTATGAGTATTTGAGCTTAATTGTTATATTTTTTAGGTACCTTGATATGTTTGTTAGTGTTTCAGGCTAAACGGCGAAGAACAGAGAAGTTGCGAAGAGTCTCGGGCTAAAGACATATCCCACAATCGTGGATAGAAAGGGACAAGCCAGAGCAGCCAGGCCACGATCGTGCACTTTAGGGCACGTTGTGACAGAGAACTTCCATTCAGGCCACGATTGTGCACATTGGGCCACGATCGTGACATAAAGGTTTAGGCACTGGCCACGATCATGGTAGGCTAAAGCAAAAACGTGAGTTTCACAAGATTTTTCGATCCATTTCGACCCTGACTTTAATTAGAGTGTCCAAAGTATAAATACATCATTATGAGATAGATTCAGCAGCCTTGGAGAGTCTGAAAAAGACAGCTTTCACATTAGCCAATTCTGGAAAAACCTAGAGAGAAATAGAGAGATTGAGGAAGGAGACAAAGGAAGAGAAACACAGAGAAGAAGTTTGACGTGACGTACTTCTTGAAACAGGTGGTTTCCTACTGTTGCTGCCTCTGTAATTTCGTTCCTGACATATTTTTTGGTTATTTCAATTTTATTCATGTATAGAATTGAAATAGGTGTTGAGAATTGGTTGTGTTGAATGTTGAGTTGTTGCTTATACTTACCTTAGGGATTTTCATTTTTGAGATTAATAAAGTTTGATTGATTGTGTTTTTATTGATTTAATTGTGATTTAATTATGCTCTTAATAACTTGGCAATAAACTGAGAGGATGAGTCAACTGAAAATAATCAAATTGGGCTAACGACAGTTAGGTGATTTGATAGGTAAAGAATTGAATCAAACCAGTAGAATCATGTAACGAGAGATCAAGCATAGGTTTCCAGTAGGTTATTAGACAATTTAGAAGTACTTTAGGTTTTGGATCAATTGTGAATTGAGAGATCACTATTCCATAATTTAAATTAGGGATTATCAATTAGGGTTAAGAATTATAATGAGAGAGAAAGTACTTCACCTTAGGACCATCTCATCATCAATATCACCCAGTCCGAAATCCCGTAATGAAGCGGGGTCTAGGGAGGTTTGATAGTACACAGCCTTATCCCTACTTAGTAAAGAGGCTATTTCTAGTGGACCCACATGCAAATGAGACAATATACGAATGATGCAAGTTACATAAGCAATTCAAAAGCCCAAAAGTCAAGAATATAGCTAAAATAAATTCAAATAACACTATAAAAGCTACACGCGGGAATATTAAAAATAATAATATACCAATAAGATAGTATTAATAATAATAATAATACCAATTATAAAAATAAGAATAATAATACTAATAATAATAATAATAATACCAATTATAAAAATAAGAATAATAATACTAAAAAAGAAACCTAAGGGAGCTCAGTAGTGTGCAACGAATATCAACATGACATCAAATGGTAGGACTCATTAGAGCATGAAAAAAAGGAATAAGTAAATTAATTGATATAACTAAGCTAAAATAAAACTAATAATAGATGAAACAAAAGAAATGAGAGTTTACTAAGAGATTATTAAGGAACAAAAGAAAAGAACTTGCGTGACCAAGATGAAGAGTTTACTAAGTTATTATTAAGGAGACAGGCGACAGCGTTGTCAGACTGATGAAGAGTGAGTCGATAGAGAGACAAGCTTTTGAAGGAAGTTGATTCAAACATGTGAAAGCCAAGGAAATAAAATATTGGTCTTGTTTTATAGAGGATGACGCTAAAGAAACGGTAAGCAGGGTAGTAACGGGAAGAAAAAAAGATTGAAGGTATCTGATAGCAGAAGACTTGTCAGGAGTCTCGAAAAAGCTAAGGGAGATAGTCCAAAAGCGAAATATCTATTGTACTGCCCGATACATCATCCTATCTAACTTATACACACTATCGTGTTTAGTCAAGCAACACACCCAGTTCAAGATTGTAGAAGATATACAAAGGAACTATTTGGAAAAACGAGAAGACAGAGGAAAGCATTTGACCCTGGTTACACATCAATAGACAAACCCCGAGTTCATATCACACATACGGCATAGGAAGAACATACAACAAACACTCCAATCTATAAAGAAAAATAGATAATCGTGACCGCAAAGAAATTCAAGGCCCACATATGGCACATGGGGAATGAGTAAAATACATACCTGTGTCAGTGCTTAGGGTAAACCCACTAGTTGTGAATGATAGTGGCATCGGTGACAGAAGCGCGATGGCTTTGAAATAGTAGTTTAAAAAAATGCAAAGTACCACGTATGCGATGGTATTATAATGACTTACCGAAGTAGCAGCGACGGGCTTACTTCTGTTGCTGTGATTACAACGGCTGCTTAAAGTCGACGGGGTAAACATGCAATTTATCACTGAATTGAAGTCCTACAGATGCAAACATATATTCCCTTTCTAAAGTACTATATAATGAAATATTGGTATCCTTATACTTCCACTTTTGATGCTAATTTGAAGAGAAACATCTTCTTCAACTCATACCCACCATTAAAACCTGACTTCTAATGCGATTACATACTACTATTAAGATTTTTGATGCAATCAACTAACACATCCATGGTTAATCAGATAAATCTTGAAAATGAAAACTATAAAGAGAAATCAAGTTAGAATTGGAATGACTTCACCTCTATAGCCATACCCACTTAAGGTCCGTGATTTGCTGGGACCAGTCTCTGTACGTCTTTTCTATTCTTCAACAGTTTCCACATCCACCATCTCTTTCTCTTCTCATCATCAAACACATCGTATGAATATAATATAACATACTTATATACCTTAGGACCATCTATACCCATTAATTTGATAATTGCACAACTGATTAGGTTTTCTTTAATTTCGAATTAAAACCCTCTTTCTCTCACTTGATGATTTCTAGGTTGGTTTTGGGATTGGTTTGTCTGACTTGTTATCTTGTTTAGATTTATGCAACTCAATGCTTGAAATTAATTATTTAATTGGTTTATTTTCTACATTAGTTATTTATTTTGAATGATTGTAGTTTAGTATAACCTTAGATTTTAAGACTAGCTTAGCCTCCTCGTGGAATCGATACCTTAGGTACTATGCGAACGACTCGGGTGCTTATGAAATTTATCAAAGTTAATAAATATTAAAACTTAGCTTGTGTAACCTTACGATCACCAAACATAAAAAAATCTCACAAATTAATATGGGGGTTTGAGGCATTTCCCCATGAGAACGTGACGTACCTGTGCACTAATGGTTGTCACAAGTCCTACAGAATCATATACATCTTGAAATAAAGAAGGCCAATAAAATCCACATTTTAGAATCTTATGAGCTGTCTGCTTTAGGCCAAAATGACCTCCACATGCATGAGTGACAGAATGCCAAAATAGAAAGAAATTCACTATCAGGTACTCATTGTCTAATGACTTGATCCACATAAAATAGCTACAAGTAAGGGTCATCCCATATATAAAATTTTGCTTGGCTCTCCATCCTCTCCTTCTATGCCTTGGTGAAATCTATAGGAAATTTATGAGAAACCAAGAAATCCACTATATCAGCATACCAAGGAGCTGTTGATTGTACAATATGTAGCCATTCATATGGAAAATCATCATTGATAAGGCCCGTGTCAACACCATGCTCCACTAAACGGCTCAAATGATCAGCTACTCTATTCTTCGGACCTCTCTTATCCTTTATCTCCATATCGAACTCCTGAAGTAGGAGTATCCAATGTATGAGCATGAGCTTTGCCTCATTCTTCACCAATAGGTATTTCAAAGTTGGATGATCAGAATAAATAGTAATCTTAGTACCCAATAAATAAGACCTAAACTTATCCAATGCAAAAACTACTGTAAAAAGCTCTTTTTTGAAGTGGTGTAATTTACTTGGGTGTCATTTAAGGTCTTCGAGGCATAATAAATAGCATGAGGGATCTGCCCTACTCTCTGACCCAAAACTACTCCAATGGCATAGTTGGAGGCATCACATATAAGCTCAAATGACAGACTCCAATCAGGAGGTTGTAAGATGGGTGTAGTAACCAACTTCTCCTTTACAGCATCAAATTCCTTCTTACACTGCTCATCAAAAACAAACTCTTCTTCCTTCTGAAGCAACCTACACAATGGTTGTGCAACCTTAGAAAAGTCTTGAATGAACCTATGATAAAACCCTGCATGGCTAAGAAAAGATTGAACTTCCCGCACAGAAGTGGGGTAAGGCAAAGAAGAAACAAGGCCTATCTTAGCTCTATCAACCTCAATAACGTTAGCAGAAACCACATGTTCTAAAACTATCCCTTGTTGCACCATAAAATGACACTTTTCATAATTAAGAACTAGGTTAGTTTCAAAGCATCATTTAAGTACCAGAATGAGGTGATCTAGGAATTTTTCAAATGAATCCCCATGCACAGTAAAGTCATCCATAAAAACTTCATTTTCTGAAGATACTAGAAAAGATAATTACCATGCATCTTTGAAAGGTAACGGGAGCATTGTACAATCTAAAAGGCATCCTTCTGTAGGCAAAGGTGCTATATAGGCATGTAAAAGTCATCTTCTCCTAGTCCTCCGAAGCAATAGAAACCTGAATATAACTTGAATAACCGTCAAGAAAACAATAGTAAGCACGACCAACAAAACATTCTAACATCTAATCAATAAAGGGTAGGAGAAAGTAGTCCTTTCTACTCATCAAGTTGAGCTTACAATAATCCATACAAACTTGCCATCCATTTTACACTCTAGTTGGAACCATCTCTCCTCTCTTATTCTCCACAACTGTAATGCTCAACTTCTTAGGAAAAAACTATAAAGGACTTACCCACTTGCTGTCAGAGATGGGGTATACGACACCCACATCCAGCAACTTCATCACTTCCTTCTTCACCACCTCCATCATCGGTGGGTTTAGACATCAACTGGGGTGGCTCTTTCCTTAAGAAAAATCTTGTGCATGCATAAGGAAGGACTAATACCTTTAATGTTTGCAATTGTCCATCCTATTGTCGTCTTATACTCTTGCAACATACTTACGAGCTTTTCTTCTTGCACCTTTATAAGATCACTTGCTATGATAATTGGAAGTATGTTGTTAGTGCCCAGATAAATGTACTTGAGGTGAGTCGGTAAGGGCTTCAACTCCACTTCTGGTGCCTGGATAATAGAAGGTAATAATCAATTAGTACTAACGAGTAATTCTAAAAGGCGAGGGACATACCTACCAAAAGGACTTGTCTCAAGTGCCCAAATTGCTTCCTTTAGGTCATCTCCAAACTCGAACTTGCTTTGCCAATAACCAGACATATTTTGCTCCAGTGGGGTAGTCAAGCTACCTCCAAAGGGTCACCTGTAGAAAGAAGAGACCAATGCTCCACCAAAGAGTCAAGAATATTTTCCTTGGCGGCCGACTCACAATCTGATAGATAGTGTATGGCATCAAAGATATTGAAACAAATGACCTCACCATCGAACTCTATAGTTAACAACCCGTTGTGTAAATCAATTTTTATTTGAGATGTCTTAAAAATGGCCTTCCTAACAAAATTGTTGAACAGCTCGAAGAGCCCTCATCTTGCATATCTAACATATAAAAATTTGCAAGGAAAACATGCTCGTTAACTTACACCAAAACATCCTCAATAACCCCCTCTGGGTATGTGTTAGATTTATTAGCCAATTGAATGATAACATAGGTATCCTTTAATGAACCAAGATTAAGAGCTCTAAAAATAGATGAAGGTATAACATTGAACGAAATTCCTAAATCTAACATACATCTCTCACACTTCATGTTACCGATCTTATAAGGAATGGTAAAAATGCCTGGATCTTTGCATTTGGGGGCTAGCTTCCTTTGTAAGACTAT
>JANQBM010326859.1:0-20170 GCA_025594535.1 Erythroxylum domingense
CTTACCCCTTAAAAGATTCATTTCGAAATTTGTAAAAATTCCGATTACCTTCTCCAATGACAGATCATTGATATCGTGGGCTTCCTCAATTGCTGCAATTTTTGGAATAAATCTTGGAGGCAGTGATCTCAGCGTCTTCTTGACAAGTTTCTGATTGGAATATTTCTTTCCGAGTTGATGTGCCTGATTTGCTATATCTCGCAACCTTTCATGAAAGTCTCCAATAGTTTCATTTTCATCCATCTTCAGTTCTTCAAACCTCACAGCTAACATCTGTAGTCTTGATGCTATCACAGATTTGGACCCTTCATGAACAGTCTGCAAAGTATCTCACGCTTCTTTAGCTGACTTACAGGTCGATATGATTGAGAAACGTCCTTCATCAACAGCACTAAAAATCGCATGCAATGCTTGTGAGTTTTCAAGTGCCCTCTCTTCTTCGGCTCTTGTCCATTCAGATGGGTCTTTCTTAACTGCATCTCCTTTATCATTAATGATCATAGGAGGTGTCCAACCGTATTCCACCGAATGCCAAGCTCTCGTTCCCTGAGCTTGAATGAAGACTTTCATCCGGGATTTCTATGTTAGGTAATTAGATCCATCCAATAGTGGCGGTCTAGTAATTGATGCACCTTTTCTCATTGCCATGTTTGCGAATCTAGGATCTCCACCAACTTGCTACCAAGTTCTGAATCGACGACCTTGCTCTGATACTAATTGAAAAATTGAAGAGGGTTAATTATTTCTCAATTTTTCCGCAAACGTCTTTGGTGTCAATAAAGTAAAGCAAACGAAATCAATATAATAGAAAGACACCGAAATTGGGTAACGCAGTTCGGCACTCCTTGTCTACATCTGAGGGGCCCTCACCCAGCTTAATCACTTTCACGAAAGTACAATAGAATTACTCAAGGCTTTACTGAGTCGAAACCACTCAACCCTTGATACTATCACTCAACCTCACTTTTCGTGAAAGAATTTCACACCTAATAGTACGACCGCCTCGTACTAACCTCAACAGAGGATTTTCTCAATCAACTCAATATTTGATAATAAAAATAAGAAATAAACAACTCAAGTGATCAATCAATTAATAACAAAATAATAAGACACTTGAGAAAAAGAAAACAACTTCCCGAAAGGTTAAGCTCCACTGAAATAGATCTAGAATTCGTCTCAATACCAATAGGCTGACTCACATAAACACCAACACAAAGTATACACAACCATTTCACTTTAATTCCAAGACACCCACAGTGATGCACCAAAAATCCTTGATGACCAGCGCCTTACCTTCTTTACCTCAGCTACAAAAACAACCCACCTGTCATGTTCCTATATAATCTTCACAGCCCCATCCACAAAACACTCACAGTTTGATTAAACAACTAACTCTCATAAAATCAATCCCACAATGGCTCATGCAAAGGACATGTTAATCACTGTATCGATACATAAGCATAACATCGTAGCTTCCATCAAAGACACATTATTTAGCTGATTTCGTGATGTGCGCCGCAAGCCATATTCTCTTGTTCATAGACACACAACATTCACTGTTTCAGTGTCACACGTGCACACCTTCTATTTGTCGCACACACCCACCAAAATAAGTCATAGGTTTTTTCTAGTTTGGCTCTCTCATACACACTAAAAGACAACCTTCGTATGTTTTAGGAAAACCACTCAAATCACAATTAAAAATACGATAATGCCCTTAACTTCTTCATACACGTCCATATCCATTTAATTCAAACAAGTATTTCTTCAATATTCTTTAACAAATACACATCTATCTAGGATAGAATTCTATTCTATCTAAAACATTATCCAACTTTTGAATCCAAAATAATAAAAAATCTGATAAGTCCAATTTATAAAAATATGCCAAAAATAAAATAAATAGATATATTCAACATATATCTAACAAATAGAATTATACAATTGGAATATTATTCCAGTAAAATCATACAACCTTTTATTAAAAAAGAATAATAAATATTATATAATTTATTATATATAAATATCTTTATATATAATTTGTATAAAAAGATAATTATATATTATTAATTTTATATAATAAAGATATTTACATATGAATTATATTTAGTTTGATTTTTGAATTTTTAATAATTAAATTATGAATTTTCTTTCAATATATTCACATATAACCCACGATTCAATGGGATTTCAATTAGATGTTGATGATGATATTCACATATAATATTATCACTAATAAATTCCTAATAATAGAATCATATAATTATCATATTATTCCTAATATATACTCAATGGTAAAACCATACAATCTTTGTAAGTTTTCCTTATCTTTATTTAACCAAGTAATCCACAATGTCATATATATAGTTTTACAATTTTTTATAACTTTATGGTACATAAATAACTTACTAGGTAAAATAACTTCTATTTTCTTCTCAAATTTTCAAGTCTTTGTTATTTTTATGGATCATATCGATCGATTTGGAATCGTATACTTTTACAACTTTTTATGGGTTTTACAACTTCTATCTTGAATGGTAAAGAAAAGACACTTGGCCATTCAAGATAGAATATGGATCTTTGGTCAATAATTTTTTTCTCCCTATTTATTATTGCAGTTTCATAACACCTCAACTGAAATATTCACTTCTTCTCTCTACCACTTAATAATAATTAGTATTATTATCAAGTATGGAATGATGCTGCGAGTTGCAATACTTTTATGAATATATTTGTTATTACGTCATCTATTAAATAGTTAAACAAGATATATTTTAAAGTTTAATTTATAAAAGTATAACCATAAAAATATGTAAAATTTATCTTGAAAAATATATAATAAAAATAAAATTTAAATATTGATAAAATTCTAGAAATTTAAAATTTTTAATTATATTTATTTCAATAATTTTTATAACTTATTTTAGTTTATTTAAGATTATAGTTTAGAAAAAAAATACTCTGATTTGCCTACCTGACAAATTATTTTATGATTTTAAATTATCTGAAATTAAATTTGTTTTGTTGATATCTTAAGTAAGGGAATAAGGGAGAATTGTGAAGTGTGAACTTGAATAATTGAAGGGTTTAAGAATCTTTAAACATTATTATCAGTGTAATTTAATATAATAAATGACTCATTAAAGTTATACGTGCGGTGCACGTTCTTTGTGCTGTAGGGATATCACAGATGCATGTGTTCATATTATACATTATCCTATGTGTGTGATTGGTATCGGCCTATGAGATGCATAGACATAAAAAACAATGATTTCTTAATTTTTCTAAGTCTTTCATTTTTTTTAATTATTTCAGGTTTGTATATAGTTTTCTCCAAAATAATCAACACGTTAAAGTATCAAATGAGTGAATTGGCAGAAAAATAGTAAGTTATATACATTAGTTAATTTATTTATCTTATGAATTATATAAGATTAATTAGTTTAATTTCTTGAACTTTTAACTCTTATTGTATTACTTTTAAAATTAATATTAATAATTTTTTAATTGAAAAATGGTATAATTTAGATATATATTTTTTAAACATAGTGTCACTAATATTTCTATTTTTCTCTTTTTTAATTTTAAAATTATTTCTTATAAATATTAACGAAGGAGGAAGTCTCTCATAAAAGAATTATGAAAGTGATCAAATATGCAATGTGATGCTACTCTAGAATCACCTATAGACCAGTAGAAATGGCAGAAATAAAAGTATGAAGTGGTGCAACTAATACCGAAATCCATTTCCGGTCAAGAACGCCAAGCATATTCACTGCATCTCATCTGAGGATCACAAACGTCCCAATCGTTATCTTTAATCAACTAACAATCATTATCTTTAATCAACTAATTGAAAAGTAACGCACGTTACAATTATTATATATTTTCTTCCAATTTTTTCAATTTTCTTGATTCATATTAGTCCATTTGTCTATATATTTGTAGACACTTTTGCTTGTGAATTATTTTCCAAGTAATTAACACGGCAAGACATGAAAATTTTTTTTTGTTTTATGTTGATATTTGTCCACCTTTTGTAGACATTTTTACTTATGAATTATTTTCAAAGTGATCAATACCACAAGATGTGATTTAATTGAAAAATAATAAGTTATAAATTTATATATGTTCACTTGAATTATTTATCTCCTAATTTATATAGGAATAAAAAATTATATAATTATTTTTAAGCAAATTATATAAAATTTTAATTCTCAATAACTAAAACTATAAAATCTAAGCTATATAGATTTCTAGTCAAAAACATTAAAATATATTAGTATAAGATAAAATATGCATTTGTTTTCTAACTAATCTTTCTTTTTTTTTTCTTTTAGTCATACTCGTACATATTACACTATTTGTTTTCTTTCTGAAAATTTTAATTTTTAAGTATAAAATTAAATTTAACTTCAAAATTATTAATATTTATAAATAATTGATTAATATCAATATATTCACTCATCTATCATATTTTGATTCATTTATACATACGTTAATACAAATATTTAAACTAAAATATGAGAAAATTTTCTATTTTGAAATAAAAGTCTGAAAATAAATTTAAAAAGTAAATCTTAATTGTAATGCTTATTTCTTTAACTCTTTGACATTTTCTTCTTCACCATTTTGTCATATCAATATAATAATTAGAATTGATTTATAATAAGATCTCAAGACTCAAGTAAAATATTCAGTTATTCACTGTATCACTTGTTGACAGTCTCCAAATGATAGATAAAGATAATATTTTTAGTGTGATGAGCAGGTCCGAAGTTGTCGGAATTAATAGTTTTCTTTATCAAAAAAACCCTTTTTTTATTAGGGAATCACTAATAGCAGAATAATATTTTATTTTCTTTAACATATAAACCCTTGCCCCACCGTTTACTTATTTTTTCAAATCTTCTTTCCACAGTGAGTCTATGTGTTTATGAATCCCTTACCCTATCATTTACAACCGAAGTGGTGAACACGATAAGTCCTTATCAAAAAACTCTTTTTTTTATTAGGGAATCACTCACATCAGAATAATATTTTGTTTTCTTCTACATATAAACCCTTACCGTAAGATTACTTATTTTTCGAAGTCTTCTTTCCACAGTCAATTTATGTCTTTATGAACCCCTTACCCTACTATTTACTACAAAAGTGAGGAACACGATAAGTCCTTATTATGTTGATAAAATTGCCTTCTTGGCTTTATGATTTCTCTACATATATTTATGTAATTAATCTAATTCACTTCTTAAAATTTTAAAATTATATAAGATTTTTGAAATTTTATTAAATAAGAAAACAAAATATTAGTTTAATATCTAGAAATATAATAAAAGATATAAAATATTTAAATTCGAGAAATATATGATAAAATTAAATTTTAAAGGACTTAAATTTTAGAAATTTCAAAAATTTTTATTTTTGATGATATTTTTTTGACTTATTTTTATTTGTTTAAAATTATTGTGTTGATAAAAATATTATCATTATTTCATAATTCATTTTATTCTATAGTTATGTGGTCCTGATTACTTTTAATCTTAATACAAAAAGTTTATAGGCTTTTCAAAATGATAATCTCAATGTTAAAATATAATTTTATATTTTGAAAACAATTAAAAATATTTTGTGAGTTTATTCACGATAATTAATTTATGTTCATTTAATTACTCTTATTTTGATCTTACTCTTCAGACTTAGTTGCACATCACATGCACATCAGCCTGTGGAAGAATATGAAAAAACCAAAATCTTTTGACAATTCATGGTTAAACATATTGATTGAAAGGACACATATGGATTGGTACAACCATTATTGCTTTTTCCAACTCTTCTTTCTTTCTATTAGTCTCTGTCTTTGTGGAAAATTTTGCCTTTTTTTCTTTCTGTTACTCCATGTCTTTGGGGCAAAATGTACCGACAAGTTGTTTTTAAAGTAATCAACATAGTAATTCTCATAAATTATATAAGAATTACTAATTATGTAATTATTTTTAAAAGATATATATTAAAAATAGTTAGCTTAATTTTTTTAATTGTTAATAATTAGAACCATGAAATCATTTTTTACAATAAATGAGTTAAGCTAGTATTTATATCTAATATTATCCCTATTAAATTTCTAACGATAGAATTATACAAGTGGAATATTATCCCAGTAAAATCATACAACCTTTCATTAAAAAGAATAATAAATATTATATATAATTTATTATATAATTATCTTTATATATAATTTGTATAAAAGATAATTATATATTATATAAAACTTAATAATATATAATTATCTTTTAAGATTATATAATTAGTTTGATTTTTTGAATTTTTAATAATTAAATTATGAATTTTCTTTCAATATATTCACATATAACCAGCGACTCAGCGGGACTTCAACTGGATATTGACGACATATAATATTATCATTAATAAATTCCTAATAATATAATCATATAAGTTTAATATTATTCCTAATATATTCTCAATGGTAAAACCATACAATCTTTGTAAGTTTTCCTTATCTTTATTTAACCAAGTAATCCACAAGGTCACATGTATAGTTTTACAATTTTTTATGACTTTATGGTACATAAATAACTTGCTAGGAAAAACAGGATTTCGTAAACAATTTAAAGTTAATATATCATCTTTTGATGATTTGTACATGCAATTCTACAAATATTTAAATTAAAACATGAGAAAAAATTTTATTTTGCAATTAGAGTCAAAAAATTAAAACTAAAAAGTAAATCCTAATTATTGTGTTTTTTTCTCTAATTCTTTCTTTTATTTTGTTTTGTCTCACCAACACAAAATAAAAATTGTTTCTCATAAATTATATATGAATTACTAATTATATAATTATCTTTGAATAAATTATATAAGAAATTAATTAATTTAGTTTTTTGAACCCTAAGCTCTCTCTTACAATAAATTCCTAATCTTTTTCAGAAAAATATATATTATATATCTATTTGTTTAAAAGTATTTATGTTAAAAATATTTTTCCTTCTTATTTAAAAATTTTAGAATTTGTTCATATAATAGAATGTCTTTAAGTAGAACACATTTTGACGCCAATACACAGCGATATTGCCGGCATTGGACCCCTTACGCTACATTTGGTTACTATCTCTCATATTCAGAGACAGAACGAGACAAAAATTTGGAAACAGAACAAAATAAAATTTGGAGACTATGAGATGTTTGGTTGTGATGGACAAAACAGATAAAATTGTCTCCGTCTCGAGGATAGAAATATGTTTTATTGCAATTGATAGAACATAAAAATAATGTCAATGGCTAAAATACCCCTGCAGTATAATATGATTGGAAATATATAATTCATTAATTATTTTAATAATAATAATAAGATAATTAATTTCGTATAATTAAATTAATAAAAATAATAATATTAATAATAAAAAGAATAATAATAAGTAGAAAATTTATAACAATAATTAATAATAATAATAACAATAATTAATAATAATAATAATAATGATGATTATGATAATGATGATGATAATGATGATTATGATGATGATCATAATAATAATAACAATAATAATAATAATAATAATAATAATGAGTTTAATAATATAATTAAGAATAAAAAATTGCTTATGTGGGGTGAGGGGTATTTCTGGAAGTTGCTTATGTATTTTGTTTCGGAGACGGGGGCAAGAAATTTTGTACCACAGTCTTTGAAGGAACAGCAAAATTTCTGTCTTTGTGCTCTGGAGTAAGGATAAAAATAGATAGAGACAGCAAGCAAACACTACGAAACACAGAACTTTTGTGTCTCTGTCATCTGTCTCCACCCATGGAGACATGAACTAAACGCTACGTTAATAATGGCAGAACACAGCAGGCAGAGTAAGGTAAGTGAAAATGCAGTTCGATAAAGTATCTGATAATTAATAAAGTCTTAATGTATAAAGTCTCTGATAAAAGAATTATTGCTATAATTCATTAACTTAATTGACTGATTTATGAAAGTCATTTAATTTAATTTCAATAATTAGTTCTATAAAATTCCTTGTGCAACTGACGGGGATAAAGGCTACCAGTCAAAAACACCAAAGTATACTATACTAGTCTAATACAAATTTTGTCTTTTCTTCCCAAACTATTCAAATTCTTCCTCTTTTCTAGTTACCTACTCTCTTACTAATACACTATTTGGAGGGTCTCACACGTTTCAATCATTTTCTGTTTTCTTCTCAAATTTTCAAGTCTTTCTTATTTTTGTGAATCAAATTGGTTCATACGGCAAGGTAACGTCAATATCACATACTTCAGATTTTTTCAAATTTTCTTTATCCATGTTAGTCCATTTGTCCATGTCTTTGTAGGTACTTTTGCTTATAAATTATTTTCCAAGTAATTAACAGGGCAAGGTAACGTCAAGATCGCATGCTTAAGATTTTTTCAAATTTTCTTTATTCATGTTAGTCCATTTGTCCATGTCTTTGTAGATACTTTTGCTTATGAATTATTTTCCAAGTAATTAACATGGCAAGGTAACGTCAAGATCATACTTCTGATTTTTTCAATTTTTCTTTATTCATGTCAGTCCATTTGTCCATGTCTTTGTAGATACTTTTGCTTATGAATTATTTTCCAAGTAATTAACACGGCAAGGTAGCGTCAAGATCACATACTTCAGGATTTTTCAATTTTTTTTATTCATGTTAGTCCATTTGTCCATGTCTTTGTAGATACTTTTGCTTATGAATTATTTTCCAAGTAATTAACATGGCAAGGTAACGTCAAGATCATACTTCTGATTTTTTCAATTTTTCTTTATTCATGTCAGTCCATTTGTCCATGTCTTTGTAGATACTTTTGCTTATGAATTATTTTCCAAGTAATTAACACGGCAAGTAGCGTCAAGATCACATACTTCAGGATTTTTCAAATTTTCTTTATTCATGTTAGTCCATTTGTCCATGTCTTTGTAGATAGTTTTGCTTATGAATTATTTTCCAAGTAATTAACACGGCAAGGTAAAGGCAAGATCACATACTTCAGATTTTTTCAATTTTTCTTTATTCATGTTAGTCCATTTGTCCATGTCTTTGTAGATACTTTTGTTTATGAATCATTTTCCAAGTAATTAACACAGCAAGACATGAAAAATATCTTTTTGTTTTATGTTGATGTTTGTCCATATTTTTCTCGACATATTACTTATGAATTATTTTTAAAGTAATCAACACGATAAGATGTGATTTAATTGAAGAATAATAAGTTGTAGTTTTATATATATTCACTTGAATTATTTATCTCTTAATTTATATAGGAATAAAAAATTATTTAATTATTTTTAAACAAATTATATAAAAATTTAATTTTTTAATTTTTTAATTCTCAATAACTAAAACTATAAAGTCTAGTCTACATATAGATTTCTAGGCAAAAAAATTAAAAGATATTAGTATAAGATAAAAAATGCATTTCTTTTCTAACTAACCTTTCTTTTTTTTCTTTTAGTCATACATATTACACTACTTATTTTCTTTTTAAAAAATTTATTTTTTAATTATGAAATTAAATTTAAGTTCAAAATTATTAATATTTATAAATAATTGATTAATATCAATATATTTACTCATCTATCATATTTTGATTCATTTATGCATACATTTATACAATTATTTAAAACTAAAATATGACAAAATTTGCTATTTCGAAATTAAAGTCTGAAAATAAATTTAAAAAGTAAATCTTAATTATAATGCTTATTTCTTTAATTCTTTGATATCTTCTTGTGTATTGTTTTGTCTTATCAATATAATAATAAGAATTGATTTATAAGAAGACCTTAAACTCAAGTAACATATTTAGTTCTTCACTCCATCACTTATTTACAGCCTCCAAACGATAGATGAAGATAATATTTTTGTGTGATGAACATGTCCGAAGTTGTTGGAACTAATCATTTTCTTTATTGAAAAAACCTTTTTCTAATTAGGGGATCACTCACATCAAAATAATATTTTGTTTTTTTCTACATATAAACCCTTGCCCCACTATTTACTTATTTTTGCAAGTCTTCTTTTCATAATCAGTGTATGTCTTTATGAACCCCTTGCCTTATCATTTACAATCGAAGTGATGAATACGATAAGTCCTTATCAAAAAACCTTTTTTTATTAGGGGATCACTCATATTAGAATAATATTTTATTTTCTTCTATATATAACCCATTACCTACCATTTACTTATTTTACCAAGTCTTCTTTCCACAATCAGTGTATGTCTTTATGAACCCCTTACCCTACCATTTACTACAGAAGTGATGAACACTGTAAGTCCTTATCGTGTTGATATAATTGCCTTCTTTGCTTTATGATTTCTCTACATATATTTATGTAATTAGTCTAATTCACTTCTTAATATTTTAAAATTAGATAAGATTTTTAAAATTTTATTAAATACGAAAACAAAATATTAGTTTAATATCTAAAAATATAATAGGAGATATAAAATATTTAAATTTGACAAATATATGGTAAAATTAAAATTTAAAGGACTTAAATTTTAGAAAATTTAAAAATATTTTATTTTTGACAATTTTTATGATTTATTTTTATTTGTTTGAAATTATTATGTTGATAAAAATATTATCATTATTTCATAATTCATTTATTCTATAGTTATACGGTCCTAATTATTTTTAGTCTTAATACAAAAAGCTTATAAGTTTTTCAAAATGATAATCTCAGTGTTAAAATATAATTTTATATTTTGAAAAAAATTAAAATTATTTTGTGAGTTTATTCACGGTAATTATTTATGTTCATTTAATTACTCTTATTTTGATTTTACTCTTTACTGATTAAGACATAGACTTAGTTGCGCATCACATGCATCTCAACCTATAGAAGGATAAAAATTATATAATTATATATAATTTTTATCTAAAAATATTATATATATGTTTTTTAGATAATTATATGTAATTATCTAAAAATTATATAAAATTAATTAGTGTAATTTTTTAATTCTCAATAATTAAAATTATGAATTTTTTTCAATGTATTCACATATAATATTATCAATAATAAATTCCTAATAATAGAGTCATATAGTCTAATATTATTCCTAATAAATTCTTAGTAGTAAAATCATACAATCTTTTTAAATTTCCTTATTTTACCAAGTAATCCACAAGGTCACATATATAGTTTTACAATTTTTAATAACCTTATGGTACATAAATAACTTACTAGGTAAAGGAGGATTTTATAAACAATTTAAAGTTAATCTATCATCTTTTGATGATTTATATATATAATTCTACAAATATTTAAATTAAAAAATGAGAAAGTTTTTTATTTTGCAATCAGAGTCAAAAAAAATAAACCTAAAAAGTAAATCCTAATTATTGTTCTTTTTTCTCTAATTCTTTCTTTTATTTTGTTTTGTCTCACCAACACAAAATAAAAATTGTATCTCATAAATTATATATGAATTACTGATTATATAATTATCTTTGAATAAATTATATAAGAAATTAATTTTTGAACCCTAAGCTCTCTGTTGCAATAAATTCATAATCTTTTTCAGAAAATAAATATTATATATCTATTTGTTTAAAAGTATTTATGTTACAAATAATTTTCCTTCTTATTTTAAATTTTTAGAATTTGTTCATATAATAGAATGTCTTAATGGATAAAGTCTCTCATAAAAGAAGTATTGCTATAATTCATTAATCTCATTTATGAAAATCATTTAATTGAATTTCAATAATTAGTATTACGAAAGCTCTCCTGTCGATAAATGAAACTCTTTATATTGCTCATTGCTAATACTAATAATTTTTTATGATGAAATCATATGATCTTGATATATAATTTTGACAATTGATATCATATTTTTAAATTAAAAATTTTCTTCATATGATAGTAATAAGTCTCTTGTATCTAGTACTTTTAGTTATTTCAAATTGAAAATTCAAAAGAGTCCATAAAACTGATAGTTTTGCAATTTTTTTAATTTCAAAATTTCTTCATATAATGCATGGTTACCATGAAAATAAACGAATTGGTAACCGAATCGAGTCGTTGGACTGGACATCCAGACGGACAACCGAGAAATTAATAATCTAGACCAAACCTGCTCTGATACTATGTTAGATTTTTTAATATGGGCAGAGTGTAGAGTCCACTAACAATAATTGAGCTTGGATCAACCATTGTCAAAATAACTAGAACTAATCATTTGGATAGTTGACCCTTACTACTTATAAACCATTTAACATTTTCATGTTTCGTTAATATGAGATTCGCTATTTAATTTAAATTTTTAAAGAAAATGAATAATTGCCTCCTTATTCTTTAATTCTCTTTCATATATGTAAATGTTAAAACAAAAAAATCAAATATAAACAACATTATTAAAAATAAATGTAATTACCTAGACTTATAATTAAACCAGATAATAAAATATAAATTTAATCTTTAAAAAGTGTAATGGCAAATATATATACATATATGATGCAAACAATTGGTGAAATCCGTGAGTCGTTGAGAGCTTTTATGAACCCTTACCCTCCCATTTATTTATTTTTCCAAGTCTTCTTTTTTAGGTCCGTCCATGTCTTTATGAATCCTTACCCTACCATTTGCTATTGAAGTCATGGAACAAGATGATAAGTCCTTTGCCAAATAGCTTTATGGTTTTTGTCCACATATATTTTTAACTAAAATTTTGTCTTTTTCTTTCCAAATTATTTAAAGTCTTCCTCTTATCTGTTACTCTACACTCCAACCAATGCATTACTTGGAGGGTCTCACACGATTCAATCATTTTCTATTTTCTCATCAAATTTCTAAATCTTTCTTATTTTTGTGGATCAAATTGATTCACATGTACCGTTAAGACCACATACTTTTACAACTTTTTATGGCTTTATCCTATATTAGTGACTTACTTGGCAAAGGGAATATGTTTTCATAGCTTATCTCGCAACCATTAAATTTCCCTTAAATTTCTTAGTACTATATAAAAAAAGGAATAATTGCCTCCTTGTGTGTGTATATATATATAAAGAAAGAAAATAACAAAATATAAACAAAAATATTTAAAATAAATATAAACACTTAGACTTATAAATAAATAAGATAATAAATTATGAACTTAATATTTAAAAAGTATTAAAATATTTAAATTCGTCTCAATAAAAATATACAATAAGAATATACTCTAAAATTTCTCAAAAATTTTTATTTTCTAAAAGTTTTTATAAATATTTTATTAATTTAATTTTTAAGTCCTTTTCCTGTTAATACAAAATAAGTGATTTATTTTCTTATATAACTTTTTAAAGTCTTTCTTTTCCTATTAATCCATATATGTATACACTTTTTCTCCTATAAATTATTACCAATGTGCTAAATACGATGTCAAAAATATAATTTGATTGAAGAATAGTAGTAGCATATATTTATATAGTCATAAATTATAAAAAATTAATTAGTTTAATTTCTTGAACTTTTAGTAATTAATATTACGAAAGCTTCTTATGATAAATGACACTCTTTATATTGCTTAATATTAATACTAATATTTTTAATGATTAAATCATATCCTTTGGATATATAATTTTGAAATTTGACACCGTATTTTTACTTTAAAAAGTCCTTGGCATGTTCATATAACTTTATAAGTTTTGTTTTTATATATTTTTACAATATATCTAATTAACTTATTAATAATTTAAAATTAGGTAAAATTCTTAAATTAATTTAAAAACAAAATACAAACTTAATCACTACCATAAAATAAAATTTAAGAAGTGAAAAGATTTTAATTATTTAAACTTTCAAAAAGAAAATTAATTCTATAAAATTTAAAAATATTTATTTCACTTTTCTTATGGAAAGAGATGATGATGAGATTTATCAAATTGATCACAAAAAATAAATGCTAAATCATTGAAGGAGACAAACAGTTTAATTATCAGGAGAACATTATTGCATTATAATCTTACCAACATTAACTTCAGTATATGCATGTTTCTTTAATTAATTTCTTTTTCTAGGAAGCTATTAGCTTAATTTATATAAGTATATGTTTTTCTATTTCTTCTTTATGAAAACTATTAAAAATCGTAACAATAAATGACGTAGCATTGTTGCTAGGTTTGGCAAAATTAAAGGTATAGGCTCGTAACTCCGAACTGATCACACTCGGACTCGTATATGGTAAAGCCTAGTTTAGTGCCATTACCTTCACCACTCTGCTAATTAATGGTTTATGCAACGCCAGCTGGAAGGTCTGATGAGGCTGTTTTTGTTGAGGAATGAAATGGATGCAGTGTTACTGTTAACAGCTTTGCTTTCATGGCTTTTTATTCATGGTGTATGCAAGTGTGGTAAACCTGAAGCAGCCCTTCTCTATGAGATAGAAGGAAGAGAAAGAACTGGCTCTTAAGAACTGGCAAAATTAAAGGTAGATAGTTTTGCTTATGAACTATTTTCCAAGTAATTAACACAGCAAGACATGCAAAAAATCTTTTTGTTTTTAAGTCTTATTTTTTAGGTCAGTTTAGGTCTTTATGAACTCCTTACCCTACTATTTACAACTGAAGCGATGAAGACGATAAGTTCTTATCAAAAAATTCTTTTTTTTCCTAATTCTTCTTTCCACAGTTAGTGTATGTCTTTATGAACCCCTTACCCTACGATTTAGTACTGTAGTGATGAACACGATAAGTCTCTGTCGCGTTGATATAATTGCCTTCTCGATTTTATGATTTCTCTACATATATTTATGTATTAATCTAATTCACTTCTTAAAAATTTAAAATTAGATAAGATTTTTAAAATTTTATTAAATAAGAAAACAAAATATTAGTTTAATATCTAAAATTATAATAAAAGATATAAAATATTTAAATTCAAGAAATATATGATAAAATTAAAAATTAAAGGAATTAAATTTTAGAAAATTTAAAAATATTTTATTTTTGACAATCATTTTATAACTTATTTTTATTTGTTTAAAATTATTGTGCCGATAAAAATATTATCATTATTTCATAATTCATTTTATTCTATAGTTATATGGTCCTGATTATTTTTAATCTTAATACAAAAAATTTATAAATTTTTCAAAATGATAATCTTAGTGTTAAAATATAATTTTATATTTTGAAAATAATTAAAAATATTTTGTGAGTTTATTCCCGATAAGTATTTATGTTCATTTAATTACTCTTATTTTAATTTTACTCTTCATTGATTAAGACATAGACTTAGTTGCATATCACATGCATCTTAACCTATAGAATGATAAAAATTATATAAGTATATATAATTTTTATCTAAAAATATTATATATATGTTTTTAGATAATTATATATATAATTATCTAAAAATTATATAAAAATAATTAGTTTAATTTTTTGAATTCTCAATAATTAAAATTATGAATTTTCTTTCAATGTATTCGCATATAACATTATCGATAATAAATTCCTAATAACATAATCATATAGTCTAATATTATTCTAAATAAATTCTCAGTGGTAAAATTATACAATCTTTTAAATTTCCTTATCTTTATTTAACCAAGTAATCCACAAGGTCACATATTTAACCGAGACATAGACTTCTGTTTGGATTAGTTTTTGGAAGGTAAAAAAACACTTTTGTTCACTGCAAAAGCTATTTAAAAAAAAAATGAATGTTTGGCCGTAAAATCTAAAAACACTTTTTTAATAGAAATGACTTTTTTAGAATTTAAAATATATCTTTTTAAGAAGCTCAAATTTAGAGCTTTTAAATTTTTTTTTACTGTTATTAATATAAGTTCATCCAAATAATTTCACATCACATACATATAAGCCTACGGAAGAATACGGAAAAACCAACTTCTCTTGACAATTCATGGTCTTCTTTCTTTCTATTAGTCTCTGTCTTCGTGCAAAATTTTATCTTTTTTTTTCTCTAGTCCATGTCTTTGGGCCAAAATTTACGGACAAGTTATTTTTAAAGTAATCAACTAATTATGTAATTATTTTTAAAAGATATATATTAAAAATAGTTAGCTTAATTTTTTTGATTGTTAATAATTAGAACCATGAAATCATTTCTTACAATAAATGAGTTAAGCAAATATTTATGTCTAATATTATCCCTAATAAATTTCTAATGATAGAATTATACAAGTGGAATATTATCCCAGTAGAATCATACAACTTTTTATTAAAAAGAATAATAAATATTATATATAATTTATTATATATAAATATCTTTATATATAATTTGTATAAAAAGATAATTATATATTATATAAAAATTAATAGTATATAATTATCTTTTAAGATTATATAAAAATTAATTGGTTTGATTTTTTGAATTTTTAATAATTAAATTATGAATTTTCTTTCAATATATTCACATATAACTCGCGACTCAGCGGGGTTTCAATTAGATGTTGATAATGATGATATTCGCATATAATATTATCACTAATAAATTCCTAATAATAGAATCATATAAGGCTAATATTATTCCTAATATATACTCAATGGTAAAACCATTGAGTATATATTAGGAATAATATATACTCAATCTTTGTTAGTTTTCCTTATCTTTATTTATCCAAGTAATCCACAAATTCACATATACAGTTTTACAATTTTTTATAACTTTATGTTACATAAGTAACTTACTGGGTAAAGGAAGATTTTTTAAACAATTTAAAGTTAATCTATCATCTTTTGATGATTTATACATATAATTCTACAAATATTTAAATTAAAACATGAGAAAAATTTTATTTTGAAATTAGAGTCAAAAATAAAACTAAAAAGTAAATCCTAATTATTGTGCCTTTTTCTTTAAATCTTATTTTGCTTTGTCTCACCACCGCAATAATAAAAATTGTTTCATAAGACCTCAAGTAAGAATAATATATATATATAGATATATAATCACTCGAATTATTTATCTCATAAATTAAATATAAATTACTAATTATATAACTATCTTTAAATAAATTATATAATAAAACTAATTAATTTAATTTTTTAAACAATAAGTTCTCTCTTAAAATAAAAATTAATTATTTAATCTTACAAGTTTATATTATTTAATTTTTTTCAAGAAAGTTATTTAACTAAATTTTAGTAATTAGTTGTATAAAATTCTGTTCCAAACGATATCGGTTAGTAGTCAAGAACACCAAAGTATACTATACTAGTCTTAAGAAAAATTTTGTCTTTTCTTCCCAAACTATTCAAAGTCTTCTTCCTCTTTTCTGGTACTCTACTCTCCAACCAATGCATTTGTTGGAGGGTCTCACATGTTTCAATCATTTTCTATTTTCTTCTCAAATTTTCAAGTCTTTCTTATTTTTTATGGATCAAGTTGATTGACACGGAAACGTATACTTTTACAACTTTTTTTGGGTTTTACAACTTCTATCTTGACCATTCAATATAGAATATGGATCTTAAAAAGATTGAGTTGAATAAGTTACTTTATTCATCACTGATACCGTATATTTATATACAACTGGGAGTTCTTCTTTCTCTCCAAGATAAGGACTAGATTACATGATATACATGGTTAAGATACACGATAATATGGTTAAGATATATGATAAGCACTGCCACTAATGTAGAGATAATCATGGTAAATATACAGACGTTATTTACATTCCATAGATCTTTGGTCGTTAACTTTTTTCTCCCTATTTATTATTGCATTTTCATAACACCTCAACTGAAATATTCACTTCTTCTCTCTACCACTTAATAATAATTAATATTATTATCAAGTATGGAATGATGCTGCGAGTTGCAATACTTTTATAAATATATTTGTTATTACTTCATCTATTAAATAGTTAAACAAGATATATTGTAAAGTTTAATTTATAAAAGTGTAACCATAAATATATAAAAATACTTAAAATTTATCTTGAAAAATATATAATAAAAATAAAATTTAAATATTGATAAATTTGTAGAAATTTAAAAATTTTAATTAGATTTATTTCAATAATTTTATAACTTATTTTAATTTATTTCAAATTACAGTTTAGATAAAAATACTCTGATTTGCCCACCTGACTTTTCATGGAGTAACATATGAACTGTTGACAATTTTGGCTTTCTAGATAACGCGAGATGAAGAGAATTGGCAAGGGGTAAAACGAAGGAGGAAGTCTCTCATAAAAGAATTATGAAGGTGATCAAATATGCAATGTGATGCCACACTGGAATCATCTATAGACCAGTAGAAATGGCAGAGATAAAATATGAAGTAGTGCAACTGATACTGATATCTATTTTTGGTCAAGAACGCCAAGCATATTCACTGTGTCTCATCTGAGGATCAAAAACGTCACAATCATTATCTTTAATAAACTAATTGAAAAGTAATGCACGTTACAATTATTATGTATTTTCTTCCAATTTTTTCAGTTTTTCTTGATTCATATTAGTCCATTTGTCCATATTTTTGTAGATACTTTTGCTTATGAATTGATCGATTCTTTAAAATGTGGTCAAAAAATTGAGGATCACAAACGTCACAATCATTATCTTTAATCAAATAATTGAAAAGTAATGCACGTTACAATTATTGTGTATTTTCTTCCTATTTTTTCAAATTTTCTTGATTCATGTTAGTCCATTTGTTCATATCTTTGTAGACACTTTTGCTTATGAATTATTTTCCAAGTAATTAACATAGCAAGACATGAAAAAATCTTTTTGTTTTATGTTGATATTTGTTCATATTTTTGTAGACATTTTTACTTATGAATTATTTTCAAAGTGATCAACAAGACAAGAAGTGATTTAATTGAAGAATAATAAGTTATAGATTTATATATGTTCACTTGAATTATTTATCTCCTAATTTATAGAGGAATAAAAAATATATAATTACTTTAAAACAAATTATATAAAATTTTAATTTTTTAATTTTTTAATTCTCAATAACTAAAACTGTAAAGTCTAAGCGATATAGATTTCTAATAAAAAACATTAAAATATATTAGTATAAGATAAAATATGCATTTCTTTTCTAGCTAATCTTTCTTTTTTTTTCTTTTAGTCATACATATTACACTTTTTGTTTTCTTTCCAAAAATTTTAATTTTTAATTATAAAATTAAATTTAAGTTCAAAATTATTAATATTTATAAATAATTGATTAATTTCAATATACTCACTCATCTATCATTTATTGATTCATTTATACAAATATTTAAACTAAATATGAGAAAATTTTCTATTTCGAAATTAAAGTCTGAAAATAAATTAAAAAGGTAAATCTTAATTATGGTGCTTATTTCTTTAATTCTTTGATATTTTCTTGTGCATTGTTTTGTCTTATCAATATAATAACAAGAATTGATTTATAATAAAACCTCAAGACTCAAGTAAGATATTCAGTTCTTCACTCTATCACTTGTTGTCAGTCTCCAAATGATAGATGAAGATAATATTTTAGTGTGATGAGCAGGTCCGAAGTTGTCGGAATTAATCGTTTTCTTTATCCAAAAAACATTTTTTATTAGGGGATCACTCACATGAGAATAATATTTGTTTTCTTCTACATATAAACCCTTGCCCACCGTTTAATTATTTTTGCAAGTCTTTTGTTGGACAAATCGCAATACTAATCTTGCGCACAATCACACACTTTAAGCACGAAAAATAAAGAAGAAACGACAAAAAGATTTAACAAGGTTCGGTCATTGATGCCTACATCCTCGGGCAAGAGGAGAGAGAGAATTTTTTACTATGAAGAAAAGACGATTACAATAGAATCCAATACATCTCGATTTTATTGTGTGTCCCAAACCAAACTTGTCTAAATGAACAGGTCCCAAACCCTCCGCTTCCAACACAGATTTCCATTTTTTCTCTAATTCGAGTCACACCGCGAGCTTATCGGGTCAGGTTACTATTCGGATCCACCAAATTTCAAGACAAAATAACAACAAATCTTCCTCTTGGCTTGAATTCTCTTCTTCAACAAGAAAATCATCACTCTGTCTTGTACACAACCCTTGCAAGGGCACTACTCAGTACTGCTGGTGAATGCTGTCGCCTGCAACCAAATATAAAAAGAAACCAACTTCCTGCAACACAAATTAATGTAGTAGTGGAAAGTAGGGATCGTTCCCACGA
>JANQBM010327681.1:0-20155 GCA_025594535.1 Erythroxylum domingense
GTGATTTACAATCAATGGTTTTATTATTTAAATGTATGTGATGCCATGTGGAGTTTGTAGAGATTGCACGTAGCGCTTCCTTATCTTAGGATATGTGTCGGACTAACCTACGGGCGTCCCGGTGCGTACCCTAGGGTAATGAGGTGTTACAGTTAAAGTTGCAAACTTGCAAAAACTTAAATAATTAATTGACACATTCTTAAAATTTGTGAAATGATATTTCATTTTTAGAATTTGGGTATTAACATTAGGTAAATAATTAACTGAGTATAAAATTATGCTATTGTAAATTAGTAATAATTTGGTGGTAGTTAATGATAGTAGTTGGGTGTTGGCTTTGGCTTGGGTAAATAATTAACTAAGTATAAAATATGTTGAATTATTTGGTAATATGTGTGTGTGGATTGTCATAAATATTTATAATAGATAATATGTGAAAGTAGTGATGTAAATGTGTCCAAAAGGAACTTTTTTTCAAATTGTCAACATGTTATAGGCTCCAATCACTTAGACTTATTGATGTCAATTAAAAATTGTAAAAGAAACTTATATATTTAAGAACCAAATATAGAATGGTGTATATAATATTATGGTTTCTTAGAAATGAAAAGAAGATTCAAAGCTTTAAATAAGAAAAAAAATTTCCATAGAAATTATATCCTTCAACTTGATCCTTATGTTATGAATATATCCTTAAATTTGATCATCATGTTATGAATAGATGTATACGAACAATTGTATAAGATATGTCATTTATTATTTAGTGATTATGTAAATCATACCCTTCAAGTTGATCCTCATGTTTGAAACATTAAATTGAAATTCTTCAAAATTGTTGGAAATGGAAATTGTTTATGTATGTTTTGTGATTGTTGGAAATGGACATATTTTATATATAATTTGTGATTGTTGGAAATGAAAATTGTTGATGTATGTTTTGCATAATTATATATGTTGAATAATTGAATTGTTAATTTTTGACTTATAGTGAACTGCGTTTGATGAAATTGAATTATGTATAACGTGATCATACAAAATGAGTTATATTATATAAGATGGACTTGTATATTATGTAATGAAATTATGTGTTATTTATTTTGATATATGCATTCATTTAGTTTTACAGATAAATGAAAGGAAGTTCAAGTACTCCTGATCAAACCACTTCAGGAAGATATAACGATCTAACTTGGGCTCATGCTGCGTTAGTTCTTAGTATGAGGAACCATACTATTTGCTTATTTTGTAATAGGCATTTGAAAAGTAGAGGAATCACCCGATTAAAGAAACATTTAGCTAGGGTTAAAAGAGATATGGAATCCTGTAAAAAAGTAAGCTATGAAGTGAAGTGACAAATAAAAACATTGCTTGAAAAATATCAACATGAGAGAGAAGGGAAGGGTTGAATTTTGGAATTGGTAGTGGAAGTTTGTTTTCTAGTTTCCGTGGTGATTGTGAAAATGTTGAAAGTGGTAGTGGTACTGGTAGTATTCCATCCTAGGCCCAAGAAGAAGTACCTGAACCTGATATGAGGAAGAAAAGAAGGCAGGTGACTAGTTTTTTTGCACCACGAACAACTCCTGGAGCCTAACCTTCAATTCGTAGTGTAGTATAATCAAGAGATGTGACTCACAATGTCAATATGACAGTAGCTAAATGGTGGTATGATACAGGTTCATCATTCAATGCTTCTCAGTTTTATTATTATCAACCTATAATTAATGCAATAGCCTTTTATAGTCTGGTATACAAAGGTCCTTCGATTGATAACTTAAGAGGTAAACTTTTGAGTTGTGTTGTTTATGAAATTAGAAGTTATTTGGCTGAAAAAAGAGTGAATTAGGTTACTTATGGATATTCAATCATCTGTGATGGATGGAAAAATAGGAGACAAGAGCCAATTATTAATTTTGGTTTATTCTACAAATGGATCTATGTTTTTGAAATCTATTGATACATCTGAACTTATTAAGAATGCTGAGACTTTGTTTATGATATTTGATGAAGTTGTGAGCAAAGTAAGGCCAGAAAATATTATTCAGTTTATTACTGAAAATGATTACACTTATAAAACAACAGGAAAAAGGTTGCAGAATAAGTATAATTCTTTTTTTGGGCTCCTTATGTTGCATATTGCATTGACCTCATGTTGGAGAATATAGGAGATCCTTAGTATTTTTCTATTATTGATGAGACTTTACAGAAAGCTAAAAAGGTGACTAAGTTAAGGCAAATGTTTACAAGTGATAAGTGGATTGTATCTCAACATGTTAGGTCTAATAATGGA
Organism: Erythroxylum domingense; assembly: GCA_025594535.1. Classification (NCBI taxonomy): domain Eukaryota; kingdom Viridiplantae; phylum Streptophyta; class Magnoliopsida; order Malpighiales; family Erythroxylaceae; genus Erythroxylum; species Erythroxylum domingense. Next base: position 2,288 of record JANQBM010327681.1, read on the forward strand.
ATGGAGGTTTGTAAAATTATACTGGAAGATAGAGAATTTTGGTCCCAATGCTAATTTGTTATATGAGTTTGTGAGCCTTTAGTGAGGTTGTTTCACTTGGCTAATAGTGAAGAAAAGCTAACAATAGGTTTTTTTTTGATGCCATGGAGAGAGCGATGGAAACAATCAAGGTCAATCTGAATATAGGTCTTCTTTGTACACACCATATCTTTCAATCATTAATGAGAAAACAAAAAGACAACTTTCTTCTCCGTTATTTGCAGCTGGAGCATTTTTGAATCCTAGTGTCTATTTTAGATTGGATCTTACTAAGTAAGCTGAAGTTAATGGAGGAATGTTTCTAGCTATTACAAAAATTGTTAGCATTGAAGCGATGCAAGATCTCTTAAACTCAAAAATCCAGTTTTTTATATTGTCTTATGGGGATTTTCGAATGTCGATTGCTATTCGACAAAGAGGAAAATGTTCTCCAAGTATTAGTTGTTTTCTTTTTCTTCTTTGTTGATATTAATTATCACTTTATTTTGTTTATAATGCTACTTTTGTTATCTTACGACTTATAGTTTCTTAGTGGGATCAATTCGGAAATGATGTTCCAGGATTGAAAAGGTTTGCAATTCAGATTTTAAGTCAACGTGTGGGTGCAACAAGCTGTAAACGAAATTGGAGTACATTTGAATTTGTCCACTTCAAGAAAAGGAATAGATTAGAGCATAGGAGGATAAGAGACTTGGTTTTTATTCGTTACAATTTAAAGCTTCGGGAAAGGTATGCTATTATCATTATTAATTTCGATATAATTTCTTATAATTTTCTAATAATTAAATTTTATTGTTTACTAGGAGTCTTAATAGCACAAGTAGTTCAACTGATCCAATTTCTATTGATAATATTTATCTTTTGGTAGATTGCATTTCTGAAGAACTGAATTTGATAGATGTCAATAAGTTAGAAGATAATCTTGGATAGGAAAGCCTTAACATGTCATTTGATGCATTAAATTTGAGTAATAATGATGATGAAGCTCCTCTGAACGATGAGGATTTTGTACCAAATGATAACTAGGGTCAGTACAGCTATAGTTGATATCCTCCCGTAGACGATTAAATTTCGTTCTAGATTTTTGTTTTTCCTCTTCTTTTAATTTTACTTATATTTGATGTATATGTTAAATTCTATATATGTAATGTAATTGTAAATATTTTTGTTTCAGTTTTAATTTCTACTTGATTGTTTTTTGATCACGAACTCTTACTGTAAATTGTAATAGCTTGAGAGTTAAGGATATTTGTTGTTTTTTATTGTATATTTTGATGTAATTATTATTTATTATATGATATAATTGAATTATTGTAATATTTTAAATACTTTGTATTATTCTTATTTTTATATTTGTATGATGATGAATGTGTTTTTTTCATATTAATTGTGATTATTATTTATATGTGAAATATTTAAATTTTATTGTTATTTTATATTAATTGTGACTATTATTTATTATTATAATTTTTGGAGACATAATTGATGTTAACTTATAAAGTATACAGTACAACTGTAAAAATACCAATGGATTATTTTGCAAATTTTAAAAAAATTTGGGGACTATTTTATAAATTTAAAAAATTACCGGAAACAATACCCGGTATTGATCGGTACTAATATAGTACCGTACCAGAACCGAATCTGGTACCAAGCCTGGTACGGTATTCGTAACTTTGATCAAAAGTTTATCTTGATTAGAATTTCAAAATAATTCATCCATTTTTTCAAGGTTTACAGTATGTTATTAAATCTAATGAAAATTATTAAAATTTAAAATCTAGAGAACTAGGAATTTAAAAGTTTACATGATAAAGCATTTATCTATTCCAAACTTATATTTTGTTCCACTTTTTACTTTTTACTTTTTATGATTTTATATTTTTATTTTTTAAATATAAAATCTTAGTTGGTTGTTAACAACAATATCTTTAGGAAATACAATTTTAAAATAATATTATTTTTAAATTTTGCATTATTATTAAGATATATTTAATATGAATTGAATCTTGGAAATATTCTTTATAAATAAAATTTAAAATATAATTTAAATTTCAAAGTATTTTTATCAATACTTAATATTAAGCAACTAAACAATATTTAGTTAATAAGTAATGAAATTATCTTATGATCGAAAAAAAATAGAAAATCAAAATCATCTTTTTTCTATTTTCATAAATAACAAGAAACTAAAAATAAAATAAGAAACAAAATCTTAAAGAATTTTTTTTTAAAAAAATGAAATTTTCCATTACTATAAATAAAGCTATAACAACATTACAATAATTTCTATATAGTTAGCCTATATACAAGCATTAGAGTTAAATATACAAAAAGGATGCTACTTACAAGGAATAAGTCAAAATTAGCAAAATATCAAGTTAAAATTGCCATCGAGTTCTCATATCAGGAGAAAGTGAGTGATGCAAATTGTGTGCAAAGATAACTACTCGAATCCAGTTAATAATTTTATCAACTAGCTGATATTTGTCCACTTCTACACTGGTAAATCTCCTACTGTTTCTTTCCTTCTAGATAGTGTAGACGGTGGTAGTGAAAGCTACTTTATAGAGTATATCATTTGACACCCCAGTATTGAGCTACGAATAACCCAGTTTAAAGTCTTTTCCCAATCATACGTATAGTTATTTTTTGGAAGCACAAGCAAAATCCTACTCCATATAGCTTTCGAGAATGTACAAAGGAAGAAAAGATGATCATGATCGTCCACTTATATCTTGCAAAGTACACATATATCATTAACATTTCCTTGCCATTGAATCAGGTTCTTAAGTCTGTTCTTGATAGGGAACCATATGATGAAGGATGCTTTAGCATTCAAAGACTGCTTCCAAAGTAGATTATACCAAGGAACCTCATTCGACTAGGATGATAGGAGCAAATGATAGGAATTATTAGTAAACTTACCACTTGGGTGAAGAGTCCAAGTGATGACATCTGCATTCTTCAAATCTTGAAGTTGAGGGAAAAGATTCATTAAGGAGCCAAAACCACCGAAATTACCCCTCTATATACCATTTCTGATCAAGTTGGAAACTTTGAGATTCAAAGGAAATTTATTCCTCAAATGTAGAACCTCCGAATTACGGATAAGAGGACTAGAATCAAACCAGTTATCAAACCAAAACTAAGACTTTTCAACATTACCAATCCAATGTTTAATGCAGTCTTAAAGAACTTTTCCTTTCACTTATATTTTTATTGTGCTTTTTATTAATTTATTTTCTAAATGAAAATTTTTATAGTAGTTAATGTCATTGTATTTATATTTTTAGAAAATTATTAATAATAACTTACTACAATAGACGGTCCCTTTGGCAACAATTTATTTGGCGACGAAATAAAATTCGTTGCCAAAAGAGAACATATTGCGATGTTAAAAAGAAGCCATCACTAAAGCATGACGTTTACTAACGAATACAAAAGGCGTTGCACAAGCAAAAACCAATAGCGACGAATAGAAACAATCGTCGCTAAACGCTGAATATTTAGTGACGATTAAAATACATCGTCACCAAATGTAGAACAATGGGTGACTATTTATAATATTCGTCGCTAAATATGAAAAAGGCGACGCTTTACGAAAACATCACCATAACTTATCAAACATTTAGCGACGAATCCCGTAAATCGTCACCAATAGTTGAAATTTGGTGACGAAAATTTTATTTAGTCGCAAAAGCTTAAACATTCAACGACGATTGTTTATCATCGTCACTAAATGTCAAGTATTCAATGATGATTTTTGGTAATCGTCACTAAATGGTGCACATACAGTGACGAATTCTTGAAAACGTCACTGAATACTTACATTTGGTGACGATTTGTAGAAACCGTTGCCAAATGATTGACATTTTCATAAATTATTAAACTAACATTTTTATAATCTATCATAGTTAATATATGTTTTATTGGAGATTTTATTTGAATGTTTACAACATATTATTATAAAAATGTCAACATAATTTTAAGTGTTAAAAAGTAGTATTAATTAATTATTAGTATTTACAAAATTGGGAAAATAAGTTATAAAATGTTTATTAATTTATGAATATAATAATATGATATATGAGAACAATACAACACGAACTTTGAATTAGAAGTTACCCAATCCATACACTCATAGAACTCTAACAATAACAGTCTGCATTCAATAGTACGCAACTTGACCCCTAAGTGGTAGATATGTTGTTTGACAAATTATTGCAGATACAACAATAAATAAACTTTAAAGCTAAGTTCAGTTGATTGACTCACTAACTGACAATTATATAATTATTTTTTTGGATTCCAAGTAACATGAGAGTTGGTGAAGGTAATGAGTCCTCGATGTCTGGATTTCCTAGAAGGGTCCTTGCACATTCGAACGCATCAATTGAAATAGTAACAGTTGTTCCCTCAATAGTAGGGTTTTTTACACCCTCTTACAATAGCTTTTCTACTATAGCTAATTGAGATAAGGATGGAGTGAATATGTCGGACTCGATTTTCGGAGCCCAACTATCGCATTCAAATACCAGACATTTGGCACAAACCCTTGCATTCCAATCTAACCCTCTTAGGCTCATCTCCATTCAAGCCTAAATATATAAAAGGACAGCGTTGGTGAGTCCAGAATTTGCTTATGAACATGCTTCGGGTCAATTCAATTAGCATAACCTCTTAAATTCTTCTTCTGTGTTTAGCCTATCGTCTGTGTTTCATCGTCTGTTTTTTACCTTTATCGTCTGGGTTTGACCTCCTATCGTCTGTCTTCTATCTTAGGTAGTTGACTTTTATCGTCTGGATTGACCACCTATCGTCTGTGTTTTATCGTTTGTCTTCTATCTTCTGTAGTTGACTTTTATCGTCTGGGTTGACTACCTATCGTCTGTGTTCTATCTTCTGTATTCTGACTTCATCACAGACGATTCCTTTCCTCTGTGTTTTTCCTTGTATCTGTGTGCTGACGTGTCATCTGTGCGCTAACGTGTCATCTATGTTTTACCTTTGCCTCTGTGCATGACGTCAGCACAGATGATACACTTCCTCTATATTTCCCCTTGCGTTCAAAACACAATCCCTTCAATTCTAGCCTGCTATTCTAATGCAACCACCTTGGCAATTTCAACAAAGGAGACATGCACATATACATTTCATTATCCCAATCTTTAAAATAGCAGAATCATACATAGGAAGGAATTCAATGTCACTTTCTCATTTTTAAACACAGTGAGAGTTTGTTACAAGTCAATATACACATCAAAACTTATAACAAAATACAAAAGATGCTCAATGCTGATATGCTGAATAAGCTATTCAAAATCACTGACTTAGTACAACAGACTCTAACTAATGTGGAGTTTTCGATGCCTTGTAAGGATCACTATCATCTTATTTTGCACCTGAGGAGGGAAGAAAAGGGGTTGAGTTACACAGCTCAGTGGCTAATATACTTATAGCCATCAGTAATTAGCACAAATTCAAGCATATATATGTATAGGTACTAAGCAATTCAAATATTCTCAAGTAAGCAGATTAATGCAGAACACATAACATAGAAAGTGTATCATACTTGACAAAGATGCAATGCACAAAAAAATGGCTCAAGGGTTCTATGGAAACAGAATGGAGAAACCGAAGTTTACATCATGAATAGAATGAGTCCTTTTTCGGAGCTCATATGCCACAAGCGGGCAGCCGGGAGAAGGCTCTTATCAACATGCACGTGACGAACAGAATGGTTCCACTCTCGCCCAAACAAAGCACATATTCATTTAATCATATGCTTAGACTTTTATGCTTGTTTATCTTTTCATTCAAACAAAATGCCATGACTTATTTCAATGGCATAACTTGATCAAAATTCATAATCATATGCATTTTTAATAATCACAAAATTCACTAATAAGCAAATTGTACATACACACACATATAGGCAAGAATTTTCCCAATCACACAATAACTATAAATACATTACCCACCTAATTCGCTTGACAATCGAAATTCACTGTTGTCTTTCCTCTTCCCTTTGGATCAGACTTGCTTGGTTTCATATAACAAACCAAGTTCTCATTCAATAGGAAATTTAATTTGAGAACCTATAGAATCAAAAGCATGAAATTGACCCTAGAATACTTAAACCCATACATTTTCCAAGCTCTTTGCACCAAAAGCCCTTCAAAACTCCAAGATATTTAGAAATCGACTTACCTTAAATTTTCACCAACTATTGAGATTCTTGGCTCTAAAGAAAGCTCTTCCCTTCCTCTTTCTTTTTCCCTTCTTGAGTAACCCCAAATTCTCTCTTTAAGACTAAGAAAATCTGTGACCTAATTCAAAGCTCTATTCTTTTTAACTTCACCGAAACCTCTTCTTCTTTCTCTCTCTTCCTTTTTTATTTTCTCTCCTTTATTCCTTCATTCATGTTTTTGTTTTCTTATTTACAAGATAACATTTTTTCTCTTCCCTTATTACCCTTAATGAATGCTAAAAGTCCACTTTACCCTTCCTTATAAGCTTAGGTTCTTTTAACCTTAAGTCTTCTTCCAAAAATACCCTGATGCACCTTACAACATCATCACTTTAATTCCATCAATCCATGAATTAAATCCTCCTAAACTTGACATATTAATTAACTCCAATTAAAAGATTTATCTAATAATACTACAAAATTGATTCAAATCATGCTTACAAAAATAAAAATTTTCGGGGCCCAATAGAATAAGTCACTAGATTTAGTACCTAAAATATAAACAATATAGAAGTTAGTTATTGTTATATTAGTAAACCGTTAAATGAACTGAAATTGAAGTGACTTGCATTTGTGCATGAGCAGACAAAGTATTCTGAATTGACAAATTATCCCAATCAACCGATTTTCCTAATCCTTTACGGAGTCTTGTGACATCGCTCCCTCCTTGGGCATACACGTCACCTTCAATTCGAGACTGAAGGCAGCTTAAAACAATATGTACTATAAACCATTAAATGTGAATATATATATAGTAGCTTCATAAAAGGAAATGAGATGTATATAATAAGGAAAGTGACAATGTTCGGTGATACTAAACACCTTGAAGCAGAAGATCTGCCATGGAAGGCTTACGATGATTGGTATATAAACTGGAGATTTCTTTTTCAGTGTTGGTTTGCTCAGCAGGGGCAATTTTGCCACATTCCTCCCAACTGTATGAATTAGTGCCATCTGGAACTAGTCTCCATGTCGACATTCCTTCATGTGATTAAACATTAGTGGGAAGATGTGTTTAAAGAAATAACAAAGATAGACAGTAAATCATATTCAAAACATAACCATAAACACAACTCATACATCAAATGCATAATGAAGAACTCACAATAAATACCTAAAGGGTTTTAGTGAATAATCACAATAAGCATGAAGCCACATGAGGTATAAGTACTAAACAATGCAACTTTTCCGATGATCGAGCCCCCTAAATCAGGACAGTAACACACATTGTTGGCACAGTCTACCTATTTTGATTTGTCTAAGAAAATACCCCTTGCTTCATAAGACTAGAGGAAAGCCCAAACTCAAAAATGGAAAGTAGCATGCATTTACATAATTTCCTCAGTACTCAAAATCTAGAAACAAGTTGAGAAGATTCAGTAACAGTGAGGTCAACAAAACCGATTCGACTCCATAAACTAACTTAGCATAATCCAAACTGTCCAACGATAATGTCCAAATAATTTCACATAAAGAAATAACAATTAAATTAGAAAACATCATATACAAAAGACAAAGTCCAGATCTACCATAGAAGATTAGTAATCACAACTCTTCTATTTAACAATGGTAAAATACTTGTTCTCTTTGAAAACGTGTCTCAAGAGCCAAATGCAAACATCATAGATCTAGTAGTCATGAGGGTAGAATACAGTTTGTGACAAACCATAATTGATAAACAAAGTAAAGATCTCATCAATTAAAGATGTAGAAGAGCTTGATAACAGGACATTGAAAATACAACAGATAGTAAAAAAGAAGACATGAATACAAATCGTGTTTTGATGATTGAATCGACTTTGATATGTGAGTAAGGCGTCGACGATTGCTGATATGTAGGAGAGGATTTTGGATTTTGGTAGACTGCTTGAATAAGAATGTTAAGAAGGCTTTTATGTTATGTAAATTTGAAAACCTAATACAAAATGACGTCTTTTATGTAGTTTAGGTAAATGATGTCGTTTATTGTTTGCTGTAGTTGTTTGGAAGTAGTCTTAAATAATTTGCTACGATTTGCTGTATTTAGTCGATAATCGTCAGATGGAGCAGCTAATACATGGTTAGTCACTAAAGGCCGATGATTCATAAATAATTTTAATAAATCTATTTTCCTATTCTAAATAAAACATAATTTGAATTTCAAATTAAATGATTCATTTGAAAACTATTTGGAAATTAATAGTTATCAATATGTTGGGAATAAAATTGTTAGATGATTGAAGGCTTTTCGATAGATTTTTTTAAAAGAAAATGGTTAAGTTTGGAGTTTTTTATGTATGGTTTTGATTGTTGGATTCGGGTCTTTTAAAATGCATCGAAGTTTTATATTGACAGAAGAGAGAAAAAGGGGATAAAAATGTGTTCGGAATCTTTAATAAATAAAATGTATTGATCTAGGAATAATTAGACAAAATTGTCTTCATAAAAGTTGTAGATCTTTCTCTTAGCTTTCCAACAACATAAAGATTGTAAACTTTGGACTTTAGAGTAGAAAGATATGAGGTTTAGAAGTTGGAGTGTTTTAAGGGTTGCACCCCACTATTTACGACGAATACTACATTAGTCACCAAAGCATGTCCTTTTACAACGAATATTAGCATCGTCACAAAATGTGGCCCATTAGAATAATATAACTACGTCATTTTTCACCTTTTGGCAAACCTATTGGCAATGATGATTATATATCGTAGCTAAAGGTTTGCATTTCCGACAATTCCTGGATTCGTCGTAGAATGTTGCAACATTAAAAAAAATTTAAATGCCATCCCACTTCAATTTTTATCAGACCCGCCTTCTTCCCCTCGTTCTCCCTCCCTCCCATCTGTTCTCTCTAAAATTCCTACGATTTCTTCAGCGCATCCCTCTCTATTTCTTGTCCATTTTCAGTCTCTATCTTAGGTTGTGGATTGTTTTTCACCGCATGTGGTAAGTTTTGTTTCATTTTTTTAGGTTTGGTTGTGAATATGGTGAAGACCTGAATTCGAAATTGTGTGCTATTGTCTTTGAATTTTTGAGTTTTTTTTCCATGAATTGAGATGCTATATTGTTGGGTTTGTGTTGCATTGTGTTCGGGATGGTGAAGAAAGGGTTATGAATGAATGAATTGTTGAATACATGGGTGTTTTATGTTCAAATCACATGGTGTTCGATGAAAGTCCTCACCCAACCTAAATGTGATAAAACGTGCTATATATTATTCATGATTCAGTGCTATATATTGTTCATGATTCACACTAAAATATACAAATTGTTAACTGATGTGTGAAGTTAGTAATATACGTCAACTAGAATTGATTATAAAAATTCTTTGTACATGTAAAATAGGCAAGCTAATGGATCAATTCAATTTCCAAGATTCTGTGTTACTTTAGGGAATATAATTTCACACTACAATTATCAGAAACAACCATATTACGCTAGTGTTTGATTTCTGTTCAGAAAACATACATTTCGGGATTTAAGTTTTGTGTAAGATAAATATTGATTGCCAAAATTGGGAGAGGGTATTGTCCCGATGTTGATTCCTATACTTCCCTTTTTCATTACTTATTCAAGTGTTAATTGAATTAATCTTGTATGCAGCTTGCAATAATCATGTTCATTTTTCTTTTTGTATTACCAATTTTTGTTAACTAATTAATCAATTTCTTTTTCTTCTTCTTCTTCTTCTTCTTATTATTATTATTCTTATTCTTATTCTTATTCTTATTCTTATTATTATTATTATTATTAGTAGTAGTAGTAGTATCATTATTATTATTATTATTATTATTATTATTATTATTATTATTTTGTTGTTGTTGTTGTTGTTGTTGTTGTTGTTGTTGTTGTTGTTGTAGGCCATTTAACCTTTAATTCATAGTTTTCAATTTATTTATAATAGAATATGTTGTTTACCAATTCTATGGCCATACTATTTTGCAAATTATGTGTTCCTTTGTTTCTTGGAGTCAACAATCGTATACAACTATACATCTTCGGGTATGCGAACAACTAGTAACCTTCATTGTTTTATATATCGGTTGTTGTTTCAATTTTTTATATTGTTTACTTAATTGCTGCGTATTAATTGATAATCAAAATTGTCATTTGCATGTAATATTAAACATAGGTTTTCTTAACGTAATATAAAACGAAAAATGCATGTTATAACTCTGTTATCTTTTTGTATTGTATATCTAAATGGATAAGAGTTGGATGTCTTATCAAAAATGGTCAACTGAATACGTAGATGGAGTTAAGAGTTTCATGCAATTTGTAAAGGATCAAATGGGTGAACAATGTAGCATTTGTTGTCCATGCATTGATTGCTTAAATATAGACTTCCAAAGTCAAGATGTGGTAAATAATCACTTGCTCATTCGAGGCATAGACAAATTTTATAATCCATGGCTTTATCATGGAGAACATAAGGAAGTAAGTTGTAGTAGAAGTACTAGTACATCTTATGATAGGAGTTACAATAATGATGTTGATGATTGTGATGTGAACGATGATGGTGATGATGGGATTGATGAGATGTTAGACAATTGTCAGAATTATATGGAGACTATGAATGAAACAGGAATGCCTAACATAATTGGTAGTATGACTGAAGATAATTTTATGAAGTTATTGAAAGTTGCTCGAGAATAATTATATCCAGGGTGCTCTAATTTTTCTCAATTCTCTTTTATTGTGAAGTTGTTGCATTTGAAGGTTTATAATAAATGGAGTAACGAGTCATTTGACATGTTAATTGACTTACTAAATGATGCATTACCTAGGGGACAAAACTTACCGAAATCTTACTATGATGCGAAGAAACTGTTAAAGGACCTTGGATTGGGATATATTTCAATTCATGTTTGTAAGTTTGACTGTGTTCTTTATTGGAAGGAAAGTAAAGATCTTCAGGAGTGTCCTATTTTTGGTATATCTAGGTGGCCAGTGGATGATAGGAGAGGGAAAAAGATACCGATGAAAATTCTTTGATACTTTCCTATTAAGCCACGATTACAAAGGTTGTTTATGTTAACAAAAACAACCATAGATATGAGGTGGTATAAAAAGAAACGCATTGATGATAACATTATGCATCATCCAACTGACTCAATGGCATGGAAAGAGCTTGATAGAAAGTTCCCATGATTTGGACAAGATTGTCATAATGTTCGACTTGGCTTAGATGGATTTAATCCTTTTGGTAATATGAGTAATTCATATAGCATGCAGCCTTTGATTCTAGTGTTAAGTTAAGAAGACTTTACTTCTTCTATTGATTTTGATGAAAGTCAAATAATAATAATAATAGAAGTGTGTGAACTGTTTTGATGAATTTGTTAAGTGCGCAGATAAATAAAAGTGGCACAAATCATCAAATCAATACGATACTTAAGTAAAAGCTGAATAAGACGAATCAAACGAAGTGATTAAGTCTAAGACATCAGACAAAGTATACGAATCTAAGCAAGTGAATGTAATTGAAGAATGTGCTAAGAACGCCAGTTAGTTGGAGTTGGTTACATGACTAAACTAATAACAGACTTTATAAGACTCAACAAGCAAATTTCTCAAGAAGACCGTTGGAGACTTAGGCTATAAATATTAGTCGTAGTCGTAGACTTCAAAATTAATTTTTACATATACAAAAATACTTAGAGAAATTATGTACTCAGGTGCTTATGCTGTGAAAAATATTCTAAGAGAAAATAAAGCAAGAAAGAGAGCAAATACATCTGTAACGTGAGTGTGAAAACTCAAATAATATCTTTTCAAAAAAAAAAAAGGAAGGCCAGAGCCTGAAGAGGCTAAGGAAGCAGATAAAGAATACTTTGTGAAAGAGACCTAAAGAGGCTCTACAAGTGTAGAAATAATACTTGTAACATTGAAGGAAATAGTGAAATCTTAGACAAACTCTGAGGACTGCATGTAGCTCAAAGTTAAGGGTGAACCAGTATAAATCACGGTGTCATATTCTCTAACTCTTACCTTTTTAATTTTCTTGATGTTAGAAGAATAGATACTAATTTTCACTATTGCATTACTCATCAAATCATGTGCATTATTTAAACTTGTAATCGTCTGAATTTGTCAAGAAAATCAAGAAGTTTTTATATATTCATATCTTAGACGATTTAACATAATTCAACCCCCCTTCTTGTGTATTTTACATATCATACGTGATTTCTATATTAACAAGTGATTTAATTCAGTTGGTATCAGAGCAAGGTTTCCAAGAAACACTCTTACAAAGTGAGGATAAAGATCCATGGCTGAATCATATGTTTTTATAGCAGAAGGTGCCTCGGTCTCAAGACCACCTGCATTCAATGGTGAAGATTATCATTATTGGAAGGACAGGATGTGACTCTTCATAGAATCCACACATATTGATCTTTGGGATATCATTGAAAATAGTCCATACATTCTAATAGACAACGAAGGAAAAAATATCTCTCGTGACCAATGGTATATTGATCAGAAAGCTCACTTTCAATTAAACTCAAAGGTCAAGTTCTTTTTAAGTTGTGCTCTAAGCAGAAGTGAATATGATAAGGTTTATGGATGCGAATCTGCAAAGGAAATGTGGGACACGTTAGCCATTGCACATGAAGGCACAAACCAGGTGAAAGAATCCAAGATTGGTATTCTTATTCATCAGTATGAGCTATTCAAGATGAAAGGCGATGAGTCTATTGATCATATGTTTGTACGATCAATTAATTAATGGACTTAAAGTTGTGGGAAGAATCTATAACAGTTAAGATCATGTTAGAAAGATTTTCAGAAGTCTTCCAAAAAGATGGAGACCCAAAGTAACAGCAATACAAGAGGCCAAGGATTTAAGCAAGCTGAAGCTAGAAGAATTGCTTGGTTCACTGAAAATTCATGAAGTAGAGTTTGATACTGAAGATAAACCCAGAAGGGATAAATCTATTACATTGAAGGCTAGTTAGAAGAGTCAGCAGAATAAGAAGATGCAGAAAAATAGAAGTACATCTTCAAAAGCATTAAAGATTAAAGAAATCAAGAATGATGATACTAGTGAATCTGATCAAGATTCAAGTGAAGATGAAGATGAGCTATCTTTCATTTCAAGAAAGATCAGAAGGATGTGGAAAAAGAAATCAAAGGGAAATAAAGACTTCTCTTTTAAAAAGAATAGCAAAGACAATTTGAAGAATGAGAAAAGTTCTATCGTTTGCTATGAGTGTAATAAACTAGGACATTACAAGTCTGAATGTCCATTGCTCAAAATAAAACAAAAGAAAACAAAACAAAAAGAGCATGATGGCAACATGGGAAGATGTGGATTCGTCTAAATCTGAATCTGACTCAGAACCATCAGAACAAGCAAATATATGCTTATTAGCTGAAGGGGAAAGCGATGATGAGGTAATTTCTAACTTTGATGATCTTCAAGATGCCTATTTAGAATTGTTAGAAGATTCACATGTTATTTTAAAACAATATAGGTTATTGAAAAAGAAATTTGTTGAAAATATAAAGAACACAAAACTTTTAGAAGAAGAAAACGTCTGCCTCAAGAAACAAGTAGACGATATGAAAAAGAAAATAACCATAGATAGATATGAAGAAATTAATCAGTTAAAATAAAGAATTAATAGTCTTTCAGCAGATTTATCAAAATTCATAGAAAGTACAAAAAGGATGAATGAAATGATTGGAAGTTATAGACATCTAAATGATAAAAGCAGTTTAGGCTTTAATAATAAGAAGTGCGTTCATGATAGGAATTTTGTTACTAAGAAAAAGAAACAATATTCTTATTATTCAAAGAAAAATTATAAGACTAACCCTAAAGGACCTAAGAAAATATGGGTACCTCAAAAGGATATAATTTATGCTGCAGATCTCCTTACTTGGAAGAAGCAACCACCACCAATGATATTTGGATAGTGGCTGCTCGCGACACATGAGGGGCAGAAGGTCTATGTTCCAAGACCTCCAACATAAGCAATGAGGATCAGTAACTTTTGGAGACAATAAGCAGGGAAAAATAATTAGGATCGGCAAAATTGGTAAGGATTCTCTTTCGTCTATTGATAATGTTCTGCTAGTTGATGGCTTAAAGCATAATTTAATCAGTATAAGTCAATTATGTGATTCTAGTTTTGAAGTATCCTTTAATCAAAATTGTTTTATAGTCAAAAACAAGGACGATTCCATATTCTTTTCTTCCAAGAGATAAAATAATCTCTATAAAATCAACTTAGACAATTTGAAAAGTCAAAATATTTCATGTTTTATATCAAAAGATGATGAGAAATTGATTTGGCACAAAAAGCTAGGTCATGTTAACTTTAAACATATTTCCAAATTAGTTAGACTTGATTTGTTAAGAGGTTTACCAAAGATAAGTTTTACAAAGATTTCTTTTGTGAAAGTTGTCAAAAAGGAAAACAAGTTAAAATATCTTTTTCGTTTAAGAATGTTGTAACTTCGTCTAGACCTCTAGAGTTGTTACATATAGACTTGTTTGGTCCAACTAGAATAGCAAGTCTTAATGGAAAGAAGTATGGTCTCGTAATTTTTGATGACTTTACTAGATTTTATTGGATATTGTTTTTATCACATAAAGACGAATCTCTTAAATGCTTTAAAGTTTTATCCAAAAAGTTACAAAATGAAAAAGGAATTTCTATTGCTAGAATTAGGAGTGATCATGGTGGAGAATTTGAAAATTAAAAATTCAAAATGTTTTATGAAGAGAATGGAATTTTCCATAATTTCTCTGCTCTTAGAACTCCTCAACAAAATGGAGTTGTAGAGAAAAAGAACAGGACGATTCAGGGAATAGCAAGGACTATGCTATATGAAATGAATCTTCCTAAGTACTTCTGGGAAGAAGTTGTAAATACAACTTGTTATATTCAAAATAGAGTATTTTTGTAACCTATTTTAAATAAAACTCCATATGAATTATGGGAGGGAAGAAAGCCAAATATTTCTTACTTTCATCATTTTAGTTGCAAATGCACTATCTTGAATATAAAAGAAAATTTGGGTAAATTTGATTCTAAGATCAATTCAGGAATTTTTCTAGGTTATTCTATAATTCTAAAGCTTATAGAGTTTATAATCTTGTTTCCAGATCTGTTGAAGAATCTATGCATGTAAAATTTAATGATGATTCTCATCTAGATAAAAGAAACGATTCTGATGATGAAACTCTATCTGCTCCCTTAGTTAATAACCTAGACGATTCACCACCAGACGATCCATCTAATAAAGTGATAGATAGTTCTGAAATTATTAGCTTAAGAAAAGACTGGAAATATAAGTCTTCTAACCCAAAAAACCTGATTATAGGAGAAACATTTGAAGGAGTGAGAACTAGATCTCAGTTTAGAAGAGGGGTCAATGTAGCATTTGTTTTCGAATTAGAACCTAAGAAAATTGATGAAACTCTTCAAGACGAAGCTTGGATTTTAGCTATGCAAGAGGAGTTAAATCAACTTACAAGGAATAAAGTTTGGCCTCTAATCCCTAAACCCTCTAATAAATCTATTATAGGTACTAGATGGGTTTTCAAGAATAAACTAGACGAATCAAGAAAAGTAACCCGTAACAAAGCTAGATTAGTAGCTTAAGGCTATAATTAACAAGAAGGAACAGACTATAATGAAACATATGCTCCTGTAGCTAGACTAGAAGCTATTAGGATCTTGCTTGCATATACTATTCATCATGATACAAAACTGTTTCAAATGGATGTGAAAAGTGCATTTTTGAATGGTTTTATAGACGAAGAAGTTTATGTGAAACAACCCCCAGGTTTTGAAGACATTGATAAACCTGATTTTGTGTATAAACTTCATAAAGCTTTGTATGGATTAAAACAAGCACCTCGTGCATGGTATGATTGTCTGAGTTTGTTTTTGATTAAAAATGGCTTTGTTAGAGGTCAATTAGATAAAACATCATTTCAGAAGGATATTAAAAATGATTTTATTATTGTACAAATATATGTAGACGATATCATTTTTGGTGCTACTTCTAGAAAATTATGTTCAAGTTTTGAAAATATTATGAAAAGTGAATTTGAAATGAGTATGGTGGGTGAATTAAAGTTCTTTCTTGGTTTACAAATTATACAAACTGATGAAAAGATTTTTATTCATCAATAAAAGTATATCAAAGAGCTTTTAGTCAAATATAAAATGGAAAATGTTAAACCTATGTCAACTCCTATGCATTCGTCAATCGTCTTAACCAAAGATGAAGCTGGTAAGAAGTTTGATCAAAATCTTTTTAGAGGAATTATTAGTTCTTTGTTTTACCTAACTACAAGCAGACCTGATATAATGTTTAATGTTTCTTTGTGTGCAAGATTTCAAGTAGATCCTAGAGAATCTCATTATATTGTTGTTAAAAGAATATTGAGATACTTAGCAGGTTCTACTGATCTTTGCTTAATGTATGAGAAAGGTAAAGATTTCAGGTTAATTGGTTACTGTGATGCTGATTATGCTGGAGATAGGATTGATAGAAAGAGTACAAGTGGAGGTTGTCACTTTCTTGGTCATAATCTAATTTCTTGGTCAAGTAAGAGGCAAACTTCAATTGCTCTATATACTGTAGAATCTGAATACATGTCAGCTGCAAGCTGTTGTTTATAGATATTATAGATAAAGTATCAGTTAGAGGATTATTCTATTCAAGAAGATTGGATTCCAATCTTCTGTGACAACACAAGTGCTATCAATCTCTCAAAAAATCCAATACAACACTCAAGAGCAAAGCATATTGAAGTTAGACACTATTTTATATGAGACTACGTATAGAGAGGGATCATCAATCTACAATTTGTTAAGACAAATCAACAATGGGCAGATATCTTGTAACATCCCCTCACCTATGGGAAGGGTAAAATAGTAATTTGGAACGGGTTAGGAATGTTTAAAATTGTTTTGCTATGTTCATGCATTCATATATGCACATGAAAAGTGAATAGCGAATTTTTGCACATGTAAATGATTGTACATGCATTCATGACATTTCCCGGTATAATTGTGAATAAATGTGAATTTTGAAAATGTGCTTTGTGTGAATGAGAATTTGTACTAGAGAGGGTTATTAGGGTTTTCTGATTTTTAGAAAATTATAGAAATTTTTCGGAAATTTTTCGGAGTCAATTTTGGATCCGTAGAACTGTCAAGTGACAGAATACGGATTTACCGGTAGTGAAAATGACTGTCCAAAGGCACTGAAAATTTAGACACATGAAATTAGGAATTACTGAATTGAGCCATTAGAATTTTGGAGAAAAATTGGAATTGATTTGGGAACAAAATGAAGAGAGCCAATGAGAGTGTGACATGTAGGCAAGTAACAAATGAAGAGAGCCAATGAGAGTGTGACATGTGGCAAGTGACACATGTCACTTGCCTATATGTCTACCTTAGTTATTCTTTAATAAAATCAGCCCATTCTTAGTCTCTCACGACACTTCTAGGATGCCTTCTTTTTGTTAAGTGATAAGTGTGTCTTTCCAATGAGAATTTGCTCTATCATCATCCGAAGTTGCCTTCTCCTTGTTCTTCTTTGATTTTTGCTCACCTTCTTCCACT
>JANQBM010327785.1:0-20153 GCA_025594535.1 Erythroxylum domingense
AAATAAAATTTGATTTAATAATTAAAATATATTTCAAATAAATATTAATTTTTAAATTATTTATTTTATTAAAATAATATAAATTTATTAATAATTTGTTAATAAATATTATATAAGAGATTAATATAAAGTTTTAATTTAGTTTTAAAACTTTATCGTGTTGCTTCATCCACTACAACAAATAAGGTTATTTGTGACAAAACTAAACATCGCTAAACACTTACAAATCGTCGCAAATTCTAATTTGGGATGAAAAATAATCGTCGTTGAATCCCAGTAGCAAAACAACTTCTATGATGTTTTCATGAAATCGTCGCAAATTTTTTTCGACACAACAAATTTTTCGATAAAAAATAGAACTGACGAGAATACAAAACGTCATACATAGGTTTTTGCGACGCTTTTATTTCGTAAATAAAAGCTATTCCCTACTAAACTGTAGTCGTAGGTAATTAGTTTTAGTGACGATTTCCTTTTTATAGCAGAACAGTTTTAGTGACTAAGAATTTGTTGTAAGTAAATGTTTTTGGAGACGTTCCTGCAAACGTAGCTAACAACCTTTTGTGACAATTTCTTTTTGGTAGCTAATAGTTTTTTATGACGATTCTGTTTTTGTAGTAGAATAGTTTTAGCTACTAATTTTTTGTTGTAGGTAAATGTTTTTAGAGATGTTCTTGTAAATGTAGATAATAACTTTTGGTGACAATTTTATCTTGGTAGCTAATATTAATTAGTGACAATTTTTTATTTTAAATTTAAATATTATATTACTTTTTAAAAACAAATTTATTTTAATTTATTATAATTTTTAAGACAGTTTGAAATATAAAAATGATTCATTTTATAATTAATATTGGTGACATATTTTTTAGATAATAATAAATTGAAATAAAATAAACATATAAAATGGAATGCATTTTATATAAAAAAATATTTAAACATCATTTACAAACTAAGAGTCTTCATCTGAGTCACTACCACTAATATATGCAGAAACTAGTAATTGTTTAACCATTTTTTAAGCTTGTTCACTTCTTTAATATTACAATTTAACTTAGTCTTTAGTTGCTGGTTCTCCTTTTGAAGCGTTGTCACATAGCCCGATCTTGTACCAAGGACATTGCTGCAAATCTAATCGATATTGGGTTGATTGCTCTCAGACAATGATGTCTGCAACAACACCTGCATCTTATCCTACAATTTAAAGTACAAAATCGAGTTAACTAGAAATGATTACTTACTATTACATGAAAAAATTAATTGTACTATTAATTTGTTTGTACTTACGTAATTACTTTATGCCTTTTCAGACATCCAGCCTTGACCTTCCTTGTAGTGTATGTGCTTGTACATTGTGATCCTATCACACTCTTATCATTGGAGTTGTGTTTGACTCTATTATATGAATTTAAAAAATTATAACCAATTAGAATTTAGTGTATTAAGAAATAGAATAATAAATTGAAAACGTTACAATTATAAATTCTTATTAGACGACAACAAATGATCTGGAGCCGGTGTTATGAGAAGTCTGTTCTCTTTGGTTTTCTCGCACTTTTCCTAAATTAAGAGAAGTAGTCATGAAATGTATAAACAAAATTAGGGGTAGGAAAATATGAAGAGAAAAAAATAAACCTAAACCTTCACTGAGGCCCAATTATCACACATTTAACTCCAATTTTCTGGAGTCACCCGTTTCGGATCATGTCTCCTTGCCTCTTCATTAAAAGGGAAACACTGGTAATATTTATAAAGTCTATATCGATGATCCTTTATCCTTTGTTTCAGCAATGAACTAACATTGCTTAAAACCTCAGGGGTGTCGATATCAACGATATTGAGCTTCATATGTGAAGAAGATGTATTAGTTAAGTTATTAAATTTTTAAGTAAAATCGCAATACATATAATTAAATGAATTGAAATATTATCGAAACTTTTTCCAAAGAATTTTGGAGCAATTTGTTTTCCTTCAACTGCCTGACATGTTGAAGGCAAGGCAACTCATTCCTCACAACAACGCCCAACTCACTGGCCAATTTTGCAAATTAGATCTTATCTAATGGGCAATGTTGTGTGGGGTCGATGGTCACAGATAACTTGGTGCTCATTGCGATATTCATCTGTTGCAACTCAACTTCTTTTGTCTTACATCTCTACCTCGTTTTCCAATGCTAGTATTGGAACTTGAAAACAACAAATTCATAATAAGAAAAACACAGTAAACATGTAATGAGTAATTTCAACATTAATGTAAATATGTTTGGTTAACAATAACAGAGCTGAAGATCCCTCATGACTAACAGACGATGTTGGTAAAGGTTGCTGCCGACTTTCTTCATTTGATGAATCAATTGTTGGTTGTTCTATGGGAGGAACTTTTTTGGTCATTACCACCCTCTTTTCTTTGTTTCTACTAGGTGCCATTATAATGAACCTGTCTAAAATGAAATATGAACAATCGTTATAATCTTAACTCAAACATCAATTTTTCACATGAATATCAGGAGATCAATAGTCAAATACTAAACATTCGACATAGCATTCCACAAAACAAAATTGTTTTTGATTGATATATAGAACATGCTTATTAACATTAATTTAATTTAGAATTAAAAGAAATTAATTGTAACACATTAATTAGTTTTTATACTTTCTCCACTTTCACTAATTCCTATACTTTCTCCACTTTCAAATTAAATTTAAAATTAACACACTTTAGGCATTTTTTTCGTTCTTGATGCAATGCAAATTCATCTCGGAAGTAAGTATATAAGGACACACTAAAAGAGTATGCAACATTTTTATCATTAGTATAGGCTCCTTAACTAGCAAAATAGTATGAAACAAGCTCATAATCATTATAGGTATCACTATTAGCAAAGAGGCATAAAAGATGCTCCTATTCATTATAAACCATATTTATATTATAAAAATATGCCATTTTATAGTTCATATCCTAGGACTTATAAAGTATGTCTTATTTTTCCATGTTCTTCTCCATGGTCAGCAGTGCGTGGCAAATTCTAATTGGTCGATGCCTTAAATCCTTGAATCTTAACCACGAAAACTGTCCATGATAGTCCAACCAAAGCCTCACAAATGTCAAGAGAACTGGTTTATTTGATTAAGATTTCTCACCAAATATTAGTTAATGGTCAGAGATTACCAAAATTCTTAACCATTCATTTTGGGATATGATCGCCTATTAATGAGCTATTCTTATTATTAGAAATAAGATTTCTTTTTTAGTAATTCATTGAACTCTTTTTAAGTACTAGACATTAAGTAGCCCCCTTACAACTATGATTTTACAGTTATGCCAATTATTAGCAACGTGTTTATGTAAGCATATCATATCAAACTCAAATAATTTATGCTCATGGAAGAACACTGGAGATGAAAATTTATCAAAATTATTTTTCATTAAATTTGAAAGTTATATAACATTGTCCTCTCTATTCCACACAGATCTTTACTATTCTACATGTTTCTTTAGTTCATAACCAACACCTATAATTCTTCCTTTTAAGTCCAACCTTACCCTAGTTTTTGAACCTTTAACACTAAGTGATTCCTTTAATTGCTTCAAAAATTTTAAGTAACTCCCTTTAATTACTTGACATGCTTTAGTAGACAACTTAAAGAAAGATCAAATGTGAATGTGTAGTCTCACATGTCTTACACGAACGTATAATGTATTTATCCTCCCACTATAATATTTCCATCTTCACTAACCAGTTCATTTAGGAAAAACATCTTCCAAAGTTCCCATCTCTAAACTTCCGATCTTTAATCCTTACTCTTAAATACAGAAGGTAGTAAGTTAAGCTACCAATCATCAAACGTCTCAACAATACATTAGCTACCAAAGGATTTTTATCGAACACTTTATAAGCATAACATAACTCAAATCTTCTTCAAGCATTCATCGTCTTTGTTGCCTCTCTTCATCATCATTAACATATTGAAACCAGTCAACAACTAATCTAAGCAAACAACTCAACAACTAATCCTAAGTTTGACCCCTCTTCATCGCATTTAACAAACACAATGACAGATGTAAAATAAACCCAGAACAAATCCAAGAAGTTCTTAGCAGGTTGAGTAGCATTGTAGGGAGAAGATAGTGGATAATGGCGTGTTAATAGAGAAACCCACAGAAAAGATGATGACGAAGAGAGCAGAAATGGTGAAAATTTTAGTTAGGAGAGAGGAGGAATAAGCAGGTGAGGAGTTACGGTGGGGGATTTGGGGTAAATGTTTTTAGATGCTGGGACGACGTCGTCTAGCTTAAATTTTTTTTACAATGATTACATTTGGCGCCAAAATTCAAATTCGTCTTGAAATGCCCAACATTTACCTACCATATTATAGATTTGTTGCCAATACAAAGAAAACGACTGGCGACGAATAAATATTTCATCACCAAATATTAAAATATTGCTACAAAAATAGAATAACGTCGTAAAATGTAAAACATTTTGTTACCCAATTGAAAAATCATCGCTAATACTATGTACCTTTTGCAACGACCAGAACTTTCATCACTAATGACTCCTATTTCGTTACCAATTATACAAAACGTAGTAAAAACCCAATATTTTCTTGATTAACATATACGAGTTTTTCCTATTACAAATAACAAAATGAAACTTTTGTCTTTTACACGTACATATGGAGTTCTTCTTGATTTGCTTAATTTTTGGAAATTTCTAATCTATATTTTTAATTTGGTGGATAAACAAAATAAAATAGGGAAATTTTAAAAAAGTTTTATCTTCTTTTTGTTATTAGCTAAATTAATAAGAATTGAAAACCACATTTCATTTAAAACAAATTCATCACTAACATTACGACATATACCCTTTAGCCTTTAATCTACCATTAACCTTATTATTTGTATAAAAAGATACATGCAATTGTTCTTCATTTGCTTAATTTTTTAGAATGACTAATCTTTAAATATAATTTGTTAGAAATAGTTTTCTAATTATATTACAATATCTTGTTAAATTATTATAATTTAGTTTTTTAAAATACAAAAGTTAAATTTTGTAATTTTTTGAAATATGTTTTTTGAAATTATAATAATGAAATTGTATAATTTTCTAAAAATTATAAGTCAATTATTATTTATTTAAAAGGTCAACAAATTAATTTGCAAATAGTTTTCAATTAAATAATTTAATTTTAAATTCAAATTATTTTTATTTAGAATGGGAAAATAAATTTATTAAAAATTATTTATGAACCTGCAGGCTTTGGCGATAAACTATGCATTAGTCACTACATCTAACATTTGTCGACTAAATACAATAAATCGTAGCAAATTAATTAATACTACTTCCAAATAACTACAGTAAACAATAAACAACATTGTTTATCTAAAAAAGAAAAACGACGTTGTTTTGTATTAAGTTTTCAAAGACAAAAATATAAAAGGCTACTCCATTCTTGTTCAAGCCGTCGTCGTTTTGTATTAAGTTTTCAAAGACAAAAATATAAAAGACTACTCCATTCTCGTTCAAGCCGTTAACATTTGTCTAATTCCTCTCTTTTGTTTCTTGATTTGTATTGTGGTCATCACCGTTAAAGAACCATTATTAATTGAATCAGTGTTATTCTTTTCTTCTATTTTCATTAACGAAGTTGTACTAAGTTTAACTTATACCTTTATGTGTTTATTGTGAGTTCTTATTTATGCATTTGATGTATGAGTTGTGTTTATGGTTGTGTTTTAAAGATGATTTACTGTTTATCTTTGTTATTTGTTTACGTCTGTCTACCTTTGTTATTTGTTATGGTTATGTTTTATTTGTTATATCTTTGATACATTTTATGGATAATATTATATTTCTGTAAATCAAAAACATAGTCATATCTATTTTACTTTAAATTATCAATTTTGCTTATGATACAAACTACACAATAGATTTTTGAAAGTTTAGTAAGAGTAACTTTCATATCATTATCCACATTGAAGATGTATAAGTGATAAACTGGACTACATTCACTTATCATTGAAATTGGAGTTGAACATATTATCATTTAATTCTAAATCGACATTTGCAGATTAATCAAGGAATGTAGACATGGAGACTAGTTTTGAATGGCCCTAATTCATTCCAATAGGAGGAATGTGGAAAAATTGGCCCTACTGAAAAAATAAACAATGTAGAAAAAATCTCTACTTCATACACTAATCATCATTTGCCTTCCATGACCAATCTTCTGCTTCAAGGTGTTTAGTATCATCCGAACAACGTCACTTTCCTCGTTATATACATCTCATTTCCTTTTATGAAGCTATTATATATATTCACTATATGTTGTTTTAAGCTTCCTTAAGTCTCAAATATGACATGTATGCCCATAGAGTCCGGAGTGATGTCACAACAGTCCGTACAAGATTAGGAAAATTAGTGTTTTGGAAAGTTCGTTAAGTCCACAGACTTCGTCTTCTCATTCACATATATATGTCACTCCAATCTCGATTCGTTTGATAGTTTACTAATATGACAATATCTAAGTTTTATACTGATTGTGTTTTAGGTAAATCGTTTAGTACTAGCAGTTCATTTGGTGAACTTGGCTTCCGCACTAAATCTAGCGAATCATTCACTGTATCCTCTACAAGTTTACCTATAGCGGAAAAGCTGTTGTAAGAGGGTGTGAAAAACCTTACACCTAAGGGAAGCACTATTACTATTTCAATTGGTGCCTTCGAATGTGCAAAGACCCTTCTCAGGAGTCCAAACATGAGGGACTCATTTTCCTTTACTGACTCTCATGTCACTTGGAATCTAAATAAATAATTATATCATTGTCATTTATTGATGCAATCAACTGGACTCAGCTTTAAAGTTGATTTATTATTGTATCTGTAAGAATTTATTAAACAATCTCTTTACTAGTTAGGGGTCAAGCTGTGTATTATTGAATGTGAACTGTTATTGTTCTGGTTCTATGACTGTATGAATTGTTAAACTTTTAATTCAAAGTTCGTACTACTCCATATATGATATTATTATATTGATAAAATTATTTAAATTTTTAATAATTAATTTTTGCAATGTTAGTCAATATTAATGATTAATTAATACTACTTTTTAACACTTAAAATTATGTTGTGTTTTTTTTCAATGATACATTGTAAACATTCAAAACAAATCTCCACTAAAACATATCTTAACTATGATAGATTATAAAAATATTAGTTTAAAATTTTTGAAAAATTTCAACCATTTGGTGACAATTTCCAGAAATTGTCACTAAATGTGGACCATTTAATGACGATTTTTAGAAATCGTCACCAAATGTGTAACCATTTGCGACGATTTACAAATTTCGTCGCCAAGTATAGACTTTTTGGTGACGCTTAAAAATATCGTCGCTAAAGGACAATTTTTAACAATAATGTCAAAATCGTAGCAAAAAATCAAACGCCTTTTTACTGACGATTTCAAATATTCGTCACCCATTGTGACCCTTTAGTGAGGATTTCCCAGATTAGTCACCAAATCAAAATATGATGACGATTTATAGAAAGCGTCACTATAAGTATATTTAGCGACGAATATCTAAAATTGTCACCCATTGTGCATCATTTTATGACAATTTTTCTTGATCATCACTAAATGTTCAACATTTTGTGACAATTTCTGTTATTCGTCGCAAAATGTTTTCTCTTTTGTCATGTTTTTCTATTTGGTTGCTAAATTCTTACTTTTAATGACGATTTTGTAAAATCGTCGCAAATTGTTACTTTTGGTGACGATTTTATTGGAACTATCTTGAGCTTCTTCCAACCAAACATTCCTTCAGGATCTGCTCTCAACTCTTGCGTTTCCCTGTTTCTCATGTTCGTTATTGGCAGTTTAAGACATATAATGGCCACTAATTGTATAACTTCCGACAGTTATTTGTTTCCTTTATAAGAGAAGGATTAACGGGTAAAAAGAAGCATCATTTGACACAATCACAAACTAGAGAAATAAAGTTTTTTCAACCATTCTTCCTCACGTGAAGTAAATCATCAAGGCTTAGAGTTTGGGGTGTGACTTAATGGTGACTCTAGTAGCCACCATACATTCGGTGTTCGTCATATGTGGACTAGTAAATGACAAATCAATCTACCACTTCCGTGCTAAGGTTAGTCCATAAATATAAATCTACAATGGTATCAGAGCCAAATTGCTTATTTCCTAGTCTCGATGCCATGATTAAAACATTCAATTAATCTGTCTAATTGAAATCTTTCTCGCAATATACAATCTGATCAGTTTGCCTCAATGGCGACATCAATAATACAAACCCCAACCAGAATAATATGGGTAGAAGAAAAGACAAAATTAAGTTTTTTTAAAGCTTACACATCAGACCTGCCTCGGAGGGGTCACGCGCCACCGACGAAGACCAGCTTTGCTGCATTTTTTCTTCCTCTTACCTCCCTCACTGCCAATCTAAGTGCTTCCGGTTTAAAAACCACAACACCGTTGCTGAGAAGGCCCATTGAAATTAAAGCCAGAGATGATTGATTCCCTAAAAGCCAATCTACACCTTGGGAGTGTTGGTTTTATCAAGGAATCGTCCTTTAGAAGTGGCAAAGGGTGGGTTTTTTTTCATTGTTTTGGGCAATTGAAGGAAAAGCACAATTTGGGTGCAACAAAGAGAGAGTATCGCAGAAGTCATGGAAATGGCGAGAAGAGAGAGAGATCGTGTTTAGAGAATGAGTTTTCTGGAATAACATTTTTGTTTTAAGAAACCATTGGACTATTTCAATTAAAGAGAAAGAAAGAGTGGGCCATGAGAACATGGATTGTCTAACGTTTTTGTTTTAAGAAACCATTGGACCATTTCATTTAAAGAGACAGAAAGAGTGGGTCATGAGAACATGGGTTGTTTAACGTTTTTTGTTTTAAGAAACCATTGGACCATTTCAGTTAAAGAGAAAGAAAGAGTGGGCCGTGAGAACATGGGCTGTCTAAAAATGAGTATTGCTTTATCATCCATGAATTAATTTTATATGATATTATGTATGTAACGAGTAATTTAGTCCTTGCTTGTTTATTATTTCATGAAAATTTTTAGATTAATTTGTCTAATTCTGCAAACAAGTTTTATTATGAGAATTTTTTTACCATATGATTTGCATGAGTTAAATTGTTATAAATTCATGAATGTGTTTTCATATAATATAATTCAAATATTCCATAAATGTATTTTATGGGTAATTTTATATTATGTTTAAAATAATATTATATAAATGAGTTTTATAAAATTTATATTAAATTTTATTTTACACGTATTAAGTGTTAGTTGTAAGTTAGTTTTACATATTGTTCATTTTGGCATCTTTGTCACATGTCAAATTAAAATAGTTTAATTAAATTATAAAAATTCCTAGTTCATTTTTGTATGAGCTGATTATGAGCTTAGCAAAATTTTCGATCATACGATATAAATTGTAGATTTTTTTGATAATTTAATTAATTTAAATGTTCCTCACGTCATTTTTATATATATACTTGTAGATATGGCAACTAAAACCATGATCGGTGACTTGTCCACCACTGAAAAATTGGATGGATCCAATTATAATATGTGGCAAAGGAAGATTCAATATCTTCTAAATGAACGAGAATTGCTCGAACATTTGACCACAATTATGACTGTGCCTTCAGTCAAAGACAAAGAAGGAAAAGATATTGATACTGCTAATGAGCAATATCAAACATCCTTAAAGGCTTATGAAGATTGGTCTAAAAAGGATGGTAATGCATATTATATTGTGTTTTATTTCATGCATAACAATCTAATTAGAGAGTTTGAGGATTGTGCCACTGCGAAGGACATGTGGGACAACCTTAAGTTCACTTTTGGTCAAACATCCACTATAAGGCTTCATGCTTTTCACCTCAAGTGGATAAACTACAAGATTAATACGACTCGTACTATGGCTAAACATTTACAAACCATGAATGCTATGGTTTGTGATCTTAAGGCCGCTGATCGGGTTATCTCTAAAGAGGAAGAATGTGATTCGGGCTCTTCTAGATCATACTGAGTAATGGAAGAATGTGAAACTTGTTTTGACACATAATGAAAATGTCAAAACTCTTGCAGAGATCACTAGGCACCTTGAAATGGAGGAGAATCGCTTAAAAGCATCTGACTCCTCCAATATGGCTCTTGTTGCTAAAAGGAAAGGACTCAAAAGCAACAATGCCAATGGAGGTAAGAGAAAAGGTTCTCGTCCCCCTCAAAGGAATGGACCAAAAGGTCATATTGCCAAAAAGCAAAAGGCGAAGGGAAAAGGAGAGAAAAACATGGCACGTGTGAAATGCTATAATTGTGGAAAGAAACGTCATTTTGCTTGGGATTGTCCTGAACCTAAGAAGGTACCTTTCATATCCATTACTCCTGAGTTATATGTTTGTTCTCATGCATTAGTTGCTAATTCTCTTCCTAATTGGATTGTAGATACGGGAGTAAGCAAGAACATAGTTCAGGATCAAGCTGGCTGTGTGGACTTTCATCGGTATCCGGTGGGGTTCAAAAACTGTTATGTTAGCAAACTTTAGTGAAGAAGATGTCCTAGGAATAGGGACATATTAGCTCAAGTTACGTGGAGGAAATACTTTGCTTCTCCATGATGCTCTTTATACACCCGGGGTGCGATGTTGCCTTGTGTCTCTTGTAACTTTAATAAAATCATGATTCGTTTTTAGTTCTAGTCATTATGGATTGAATATTATGTATAATGGCAATATTTTTTTTCCATGCTACATTGAAAAATGATTTTCTAATTCTTGATTTGGATGCATGTTATGATAATTCGGCTTCTGTTTATGTATCATATTTTGATCCTAATTCTGAATCTGTTAAATGGCATGCTAGACTTGGTCACATTGGCCAAGATAGATTGAGTAGGCTAGCTAAAAAAGGTCTGTTAGACTAACTCACGAAGGTTAAGTTGCCTAGATGTGAGTCATGTTTAACTAGTAAGGCAACTGCGAAACCTTTTGGTAAGGCTTCAAGGGTGTCAAAACCTCTAGAGCTTATTCACTCTGATATTTGCAGGCCCATAAATGTTAAGGCACGTTATGGGGCTATCTATTTTCTCACTTTAATAGATGACTATTCTCGCTATAAGTATGTGTACCTTTTAACTCATCGTTATGAAGCGCTTGATGTGTTCAAATGTTTTGTGACTGAAGTTGAGACACAATTGGAACGAAGAGTTAAAACTCTTCAGATCGATCATGGTCGAGAATATCTATCTAATATGTTTAAAGAATTTTATGAGAAAAGGCTACAATAATACAACTAACGATTCCTTGAACTCCCAAACAAAACAGTGTTGCGAAGCATAGGAATTGAACATTGCTTGACATGGTCAGGTCAGTGATGACACACACTAGTCTTCCAATTAGTTTTAGGGGAGATGTGTTGGTCACGACAACTTATATTCTTAACCGTGTGCTAAGTAAAACTGTACCTGCCACTCTATATAAGTTATGGAATGGAAGAAAATCCTTTTTGGATCATTTACGCTCATAGGGTTCGCCTGGTTATGTACATAATCCGACTCATAAACATGGGAAACTTAGTTTTAGAGCCATAAAAATGGTGTTTATAAGATACCTCGAACATTCTAAAGGATGTGTTATGTTTAGTGAGCACCTGAATGATGGCATGACGGAAGTCGCTACCCGCAATGTGGAGTTTCTTAAGGATAAGTTTCCAAGCATAGATGGAATTAAAAAAGTCCTAGAGTTGTATGAGTTACAACAAGATAATCTCAGTGAGGGGGAGAATTTAGTTACTCATCAAGTCACTGAGATTTTTCCTACCCAAGGGAACCAAATCTAGAATGAGGTTCGTGTTCACTCTCTAAACCAAGAACTTGTAGATAGTCTACATGTTCAAAATCCCATATCTTAAGGGGATAGTAGAAGTGGTTCTCAACATAATCAGGACCCTACATCTCTAAGAGATAAGGGAGATATTCTGAATTAAGGCAGACACATGTAGGTCCTAGACTCTGAAGAAGTGAGCGTGGAAGAACTCCTAGACGATATTTTCAAATCGAAGAGAAAATATTCCTTTATACTTCTTTAGAAATAGAAGAACCAACCTCTTTTCAAGAGGCGGTTGATTCACCTAACCATAAGAGTGGATGGATGTCATGAGGGATGAAATGGACTCAATGGCAAGAAATAAGGTTTGGGAACTAGTTGATCTTTCTCCCCAACGAAAGTTAATTAGATTTTTAAGATAAAACATCGGGCGGATAGAACAATCGACAAGTTCAAGGCTCATTTGGTAGCGAAAGGCGATACCTAAATAGAGGGTATAGACTATAAAGAGACATTTTCTCCTATGGTGAGATTTGCCTCTATTCATTTAGTTCTGGCTCTGGTTACCCATTTGGACCTGGAGTTGTTTCAAATAGATGTAAAGACTGCTTTCCTCAATGGTAACCTTGAGGAAGAGATTTGTATGAATTAACCTATTGGTTTCATATCAAAAGGTCAAGAAGACAAAGTGTGTCGTCTTAAAAGATCCATATATGGTCTCAAACAGTCTTCTAAATCATGGTATTTCAGATTCCATGAAGCCATTACTTCTTTTGGCTTAGTCATGGTTTCAGAAGACTATTATATGTATGTCAAGAGAATAACAAGTGGAATTATATTTCTCATTTTGTATATTGATGACATATTACTAGTTGACAATAATATGAAGATGCTGGTTGTCCTCTATCTTAAATATGAAGGACATAGGTGAAGCTATGTGTGGAAATAACTAGAAATCTTCCCAAGAAGCTTTGTAGTTTAAGTCAAGAAGCGTATATGGAATGTTTTCGAATGCATTATTTCAAACTCGTTGATACTCCAGTTGAAAAGGGTCTTACTTTGAGTCTTGATCAATGCCCTAAAATAGATAAGGAAAAAGAAAAAATAAGCAACATTCCCTATGCTAGTGCCGTAGAAAGCTTAATGTATGCTATGTTGTGTACACGACCTAACATTTGCTTTGTGGTTAGTTTGGTAAGTCGTTACCAAATCAACCTAGGACCTACTCATTGGTAAGCAATCAAAAGGATTTTTAGCTACCTTTGTGGTACTTCAGACCTGGTCCTTTGCTATCAAGGATATTCAGATGCCGATTGGGGTGGTGACCCAGATGAGTCTAGGTTAACCTTAGGATATGTCTCCACCTTGGGAGACAGAGCTATATGTTGGTGCAGCAAGAAGCAAGACTGCATAGCATTATCAACAATGGAAGCAGAATACGTTGCTTGTTGTCTTGCCGCTCAGGAAGCAACATGGTTGAGAAGTTTTCTTCAAGATCTTAATCTTACTCCTAAAGTTAATGATCCTGTTGAAATGTTATGTGACAACACTATTGCCATACAATTTACTAAAGATCTGAAGTTTCATAGAAAATTAAGCATATCCAAAGGCATTATCATTTTGTAAGAGACGCCATAAAAAATAAAGAGGTTGCCATAAAGTATAGACCTACTAACAAGATGGTAGCTGATCCCTTAACTAAACTTATTCCTCAAGATTCGTTCAAGGCTCATGTGACAAGTTTAGGTTTACGTAAGGTCTAATTTTTTATTGAGTTATATCTTATTGTATAATGGACATGTTTTAATTGTAAAGAGCATTTTTTTAATAGAAGTTTTTCTCAAATGTTCATTGATACGCAATTATATGATAAGGCACATTGTAATGTCACCAGGCTTCTGATTGACCTTGTCACATAGGTAATCGCCCTAACGCTTGAGTAACACATAGGATGAGACTTCGCAGTATTAATATTGTGTTATCTTCATACTTATGTAGTATGCATGATAAGTTTCTATGTTTGAATAGACGCCTTTGTAAACTCTGATAAGTCAGATATGAAAAATTCAGATTTCACATTGAAGCCTTAGCACCAAATCTCGAGTGTCAAGATTAGCATTAGGTATGTTAATCTAGTGGCTCAGATTAATTTTTAAGTAAAGTTAGATTCATGATTTACATGGCATAGAAGAGTGACATGCCTAGCTTAGTGGGAGCTATGATATGACACACATTTCATACTGTGTGCACTATATAACGACCTACTTGTGGACTGACAGTTCCCTTTCTCTGTCACTGTGTGATCCCATAGACTTTAATGTCTAATCGAATAAAACCTTTCGACTTAGAACTATGATATGAAGCCAAGGCTTGGTGTTGCTACTTTAATGTGTTTTTTCCAAGGGCTAAGAAGTATACAGTCCAGCGGAGCACATTAGGAAAGCAGTTAAGCTAAGACGGATTATCATGAGGGTCTAAGGAAGAATCTTTCCTTAATCACCATATCAACCCGGGCGATTATACTTGGTGTATAATCATATGATATATCTATGAGCATAAAAAGACAGTGTATACGTTCGGTGATATTTTGGATGATTTGGAGTATCATAAATATGTAAAAGTGATATGTTAGTTAGATGGTGACTTAATATAATACTATTAGTTCTTTAATGGTTGTACGCATCATTTTTAGTATGACACGTGAAACTTTAGAGGGAAGATGTAATTCATGGCATATGTGGCCGAGTGGGAGTTGTTGGCAGTTTAAGACATATAACGGCCACTGATTGTATAACTTCCGACAGTTATTTGTTTTCTTTATAAGAGAAGGATTAACGGGTGAAAAGAAGCACCATTCTACGCAATCACAAAATAGAGAAATAAAGTTTTCTCTAACCATTCTTCCTCACGTGAAGCAAATCATCAAGTCTTAGAGTTTGGGATGTGACTTAACGGTGTTCGTCATACGTGGACTAGCAAACGGCAAATCGATCTACCGCTTCCGCACTAAGGTTAGTCCTTTAATATAAATCTACAGTTTTCTTATTTTATATGAGGAAAATCTTTTTCCGAGAGAAATACAAGGTAAATGACCAAATATATCTTGTAGCTGTATACATGTCTAAAAGAATCCGTTCATCACTAGCAAACATGGATTTAAGTTTAATATTTAATGAAAACTAGGCATACATATTTCCTATTAAACCCATATAATAGACTATGAATTGAAGTGTATTTTATTATATAATGAACTTTGAATTTATACAGATATGTAGGAATATTCTAAGCTATTTAAGTGCCTCAACTTAAGTTGTATCTATAGTTACAAATCTATATGGTTGACAAATCCAATTAGAAGATTACAATGAATATTCTGTGCAGATATATTGATATGTGATATGGGCTTCATCTATGGGCTCTATTACGGCCCCTCAAGTTGGAAAACATCTATGCAACCTAGGCTTGAATTTGAGCTCGAGGAAGCGTGATCGTGGAAGCGGTTTGGTTAGGGTATCAGCTGTTTGCTCGTCAGCAGAGATATGCGAGACTCGGAGGGGGCCGGACTGAACTTGTTCCCTGACAAAGTGAAAATATATGGCTAAGTGCTTCATTCGTGAATGAAACACAGGATTTAAACTTAACTGTGTTGCCCCAACATTGTCGCAATATATCATCGGGGATTGTGAAGGAGTTTTGTTGAGTTCAGTGAGGAGATTGCAAACCCAGTTCAATTCAACAATGGTGTTAGCCACGGATCTGTATTAAGCTTCGATGGATGAACGAGCAACTGATTTCTGTTTCTTTGAACTCTAGGAGATAGGGTTGCGGCCTAAGTAAATGATGAATGCTCCAGTCGATTGATAATCAGTCTTGTCGCCACCCCAGTCAGCATCAGAGTACGTTTGGAGCGAAGAATTATGGCTTTGATCTATAATGGCATGAAGGCTGGTGCTTGATCGACAATAGAGTTGTATGCCATCATCAGTTGTCCCAACCAAGTAGCGAATAAGAAGTTTGACATCAACCCAATGATCGAATGTTAGGCGATGATTGAATTGTGAGAGTTTATTAACAACAAATGCAACATCAGGTCGAGTCAAAAGCAGGTACTGTAGACTTTCTACTATTTTTCTGTTCAAATGGGTCACTTAGTGTTGTTCCTGAATTTAGGGCTAGAATTGGATGACTTGCCATAGGTGTAAGAACTGATTTAGCCTCTTCCATTTTTGTATGTTGTAGTAAGTCAAGAATATACTTCTTTTGTGAAAGAATTATGCCCTCACTGTTTGGAATAACCTCTATGCCCAAAAAATAATGTAGTGACCCCAGATCTTTGATAGAGAACTTGTTTGCCAAAATAGCAACATAGTTGTCTATAAGTTGTGAATTACTGCCTGTTATAATTATATCATCCACATAAACTACAAGGATAAGAGTACCCTTAGGTGACTGCTGAATAAACAATGAGGCATCTGAGTATGAATTCCGAAAACCTGTGTGTAGGAGAAATTGTTTTAAGGCTTGGTACCACGCCCTTGGTGCTTGTTTCAAGCCATAAATGGCCTTTTGAAGATGACATACATAGTTAGGTCAATCAGCATCTTTGAAACCTTGTGGCTGTATCTGTAAACGTTTTCTGTGAGTGGTTCTTGTAGACAAGCGTTGTTTACATCCAATTGCTTTAATGGCCAGCCATTTGTTAGTGCAATGCTCAGAATTATTCTTATTGTCATTGGTTTACTACAGGGCTGAATGTTTCTTGAAAATCTATCCCTAGACGTTGATGAAATCCTTTCGCAACTAATCTGACTTTATAACGATGCACCGAGCCATCTTCATTTCTTTTGATACGAAATACCATTTGTAGCCAACCAAGTTCTGATTATCATGAGGAGGCATAAGTTTCCAGGCACCATTTCTTACTAAGGCATCAAATTCTTCTGAGCAAGCTTTCCTCCATTTTGCATCTTTCAATGCCTGAGTTATTGTGTTTGGTTCAGATTCTGTACAAGGATGGGGTTCAGTAGTCAAGATTAACTTTTGAATTGGTTTGCTAATGTTGTTCTTTCCCCGTGTGACCATGGGATGTGTATTGCGTATTGTATTGCTTGCTGTCACAGACTCAGTATGTTGTTCCACATGTAACTCAGAATTTGGTAAAGTATTAATGAGAGAGGAATTACCATTTTCAGGGGCAGCTGTTAGAGATGGAGTGAGTGGCGCTGGTGCTGAATTAGTTTATGCCGGTAGTGAGATAGTTGGTTGACTCCATAGAGCTGCAGAGTAATCAGGTGAGTCAGCTCTTGGTTATGGTTGAGTGCTAAATGGAAATACTGTCTCAACAAATTTGACATGTCTAGAGACACAGATTCTAGAGGTAGTTTGATCAAAGCAGTAGTAAGCATTTTGTGTAGGAGAATAGCCTAGAAATACACACGGTTTGGATTTTGGTTCAAGTTTGTGCGTGGTGTATGATCGTAACCAGGGATAACACAAGCATCTAAAAATTCTCAGTTTAAGATAGTTGGGTTGAGACTTAAATAGCCAGAAATAAGGACTAGTCATATCTAACTTTGGTGTGGACATTCTATTTATTAGATAGGCTATAGTAGCAAAGGCATGTGGCCAATATGAGAGTGGAATTAAAGCATGTGATAACAATGTTAGACCTATTTCAACAATATGCAGATGTTTCCTCTCTGAAATTCCATTGTGTTCTGGTGTATAAGGTGGAGTTGTCCGAAATGAAATACCATATTCTACTAGAAATTGGGTTAGGGTAATATATTCTCCTCCATTGTCTAAATACAATGTTTTTATTAGTTTCTAAAAAAAAATTTAACAAGCTTTTTAAACTGAATAAAGATCTCTTTGACTTCTGATTTTTGTTTGAGAGGATAAAGCCAAGTATATCTAGTGAAGTGGTCAACGAATATGACATAGTATTAAAAATCATTATAAGACAACTCTGGTGACATCCAAACATCAGAAAAGATTATTTCTAATGGTTGAGTAGATTGAAGAGTAGAGTTTGAAAAGGGTAACTTATGACTTTTATTACTGAGACAAGCATTGCAATGAGTAGAGTTAAAGACTGATGAAATTTTGTTTTGAGATAGGATAGCTGTTACAATTGGTTTAGAAGGGTGGCCAAGTCTTGCATGCCAATTAGTGGCTGATGTTGAGGTGATTGAGAAGGCCAGAATCGGTGAAGATGAGGGTGGCCACTCATAAACTCCATTCCTAGGCGTTTCCTGAAGAATGGTACTTCCCTGCAAATGATCCTTCACAAGAAATGAGTAAGGTGAGAATTCAACTTTAACATTGTTTGTTACACAAAACTGATAGACTGAAATTAAATTCTTTTTCATCTCAGGTACACATAACACATTATCAAGATTCAGTTTCATATGGTCTGTATTGAGTGAAGCAGTGCCAATATGGCTAATTAACAGACCTGTACCATCATCTATCATTACATCCTCTGTACCATTGTAGGGTTGATGATGTGCCAAATTGGTAAGATCAGCAGTAACATGGTGAGATGCACATGTATCCAAAAGCCATGGCTGACTATTCTGAGGATGTGGAGGAGGGCAACATAGTTGGCAGTCGACTGCCATGGATGAGAGGGAAAATTAGATGTTGATGCATAAGGCACAATTCTGAAGGTAGGGTAGGACACCTTTTTGCAGAGTGACCCTGAACACCACAGATCTGACATTTTCCAAGGTAGGGTCGAGATCCTTGAGCATTGGTATTCCAATTCATTTGATTATTATTCTAATTTTGTTGATTTTGCTACTCATGAGAACCCGGATGATGAGTAGTTTGAACAGCCTGTGAGTGCCAATTATTGTGCTGTTAGAATTATTTCTTTTGCCAGAATTGCGATTGACATAATTTGCTATTGTAGGATAGTTGCTAGGGATAGTCGATGGCATCTCAGACTCAACAATGATGAGTTTCTCATGCAGCTCATTGAAGGAGATAGGATTTTCACGTGCATTGACATTGGTCTTGACATCTTTGTAAGTATCATCAAGACCCTCCAATATCTTATCAATGATATCTTTAATGTCCATTGGCGCTTTTAATTCAGCTAGCTGATATGTTTTTGTCTTTATTGGTTGCATATACTCTGTTATGGTAGATTGGCCTTTGACAATTTTTTTGAGTTGGGCTTTCACTTGTTTGATCTTGCCACGAGTAGATTGTGCATAGGTTGTAGCAAGTGAATCCCAAGCATCTTTAAATGTTGTAGCAGTTGCTATGAATGGGATAATTGATGGGGAAAGAGCGCCAATGATTGCATTCAAAATGAGCTGATCTTGTCGAATCCAAAACTAATATTCTGGATTTGGTGTAGGTACATCCGCAACTATGATGGTAGTTGGTGGACAAGCTTTAGTACCATCAATACCCCATGAGGTCATATCCAATAAAGAGACTGTGGAACTGTAGCCTCCAGGATAAATAGTTTGTTGATGTTAGTTTCAATGGAGCCTGAGCAACAGCATTGATCGTGATCAGATTTGCAGAAATGTTGGACGTTGAAGTAGATAATCTAGACATGATGAATAGGAAGAGGAAAAAAATGAATTGTTTGACGTATGTCTATAGCTCTGATACCATAATAGACTATGAATTAAAGTGTATTTTATTATATAATGAACTCTGAATTTATACAGATATGTAGGAGTATTCTAAGCAATTTAAGTGCCTAAACTTAAGCTGTATCTACAGTTACAAATCTATATGGTTGACAAATCCAATTAGAAGATTACAATGAATATTCTATGCAGATATACTGATCTGTGATATGGGCTTCATCTATGGTCTCTGTTACATAACAGGAATAATAATTTGTCACTTAGTTCCTTCCTGACTTCCCATCTATCATTAACGCAGTGTTTGGTTCATGTCTCTATGTGTGGAGACAGATGATAGGGACACAAAAGTCCTGTCCCTCAACCTATTTACTTGCTGTCTCTACTCAATTTGTCCCGACTCCAGAGATAAGGATAGTAATTTTTTGTGACTTTCATGACTGTGGTACAAAAAAGCAGAGACAGAGACAGAACCAAAAGACATAGGTAAAATGTCAGAAATGCCCTCCCTTTAAAACATAATACAAAACATAATATAATATAATATAATATAATGTAATTAAATAATAATAATAATAATAATTTAATTAATTATATTGTAAGTAATTAATTAATTATAATATTTTAATTAATTAATAATTATATTTTAATTAATTAATTAATTACAATATTTTAATTAA
>JANQBM010328090.1:0-20145 GCA_025594535.1 Erythroxylum domingense
AAAACAACACAATTTGTGACGTTTAAAAAACGTCACAGAATCTCAAAAAGCGTCACATAATACAATTTACGACGTTTTAAAAAAAGTCACAAAAAACATCGTCAAATGTGGCGTAGGCAAAAGGTTTCTGCGACATTTTCCAAAAAACGTCACAGAAAACACTGACATTCCTCGACGTTTTAAAAACGTCACTGAAAGATTGATCTTTTTGCGACGTTTCTGATGTTTCCAGAAAACATCATAGAAAGTCACATTCCATGACGTTTTTCCGAAAATAATTTTAATTTACAAAAACATGGCAAATAGAATTATTTTCTTTTAATTATTATTTTTTTCATTTTTCAAAAATAATTTTAATTTAATAAATTTTCAATTTTAATAATTATTTTTTAAATAAAATTTTTTAAAATCTTTTTTGTTTAATAACTATTCAATATTATTTATGAATTTTATTTATATAATTCTTCAATTTTTTAGTATATCATTAATTTTAATAATTATTCATGAATGACAAGAATTTTATACATGCAAACAATTTATTATTTAATTGCAATTCACAAACATGTCATAATACACTTGCAATTCGCAAACATGTCATAATACACTAATTAATATAAAAATTACATCATAAGTGTGTAATATATCAACATAAGTACATATATATAACATAAACGAATGATGACTCAATCAGTGCAGGCTTTTGGTATCCTATCCTAGGAGCAACATCTCGTGTCATTATGAAATATGGATCCTGCATGAAATAGAAAACAGAAGAATTGATAAGTAATGAAGTGCAAGTGTGTAAGCAGGCACTTAGGCACA
Source organism: Erythroxylum domingense (assembly GCA_025594535.1). Taxonomy (NCBI): domain Eukaryota; kingdom Viridiplantae; phylum Streptophyta; class Magnoliopsida; order Malpighiales; family Erythroxylaceae; genus Erythroxylum; species Erythroxylum domingense. The sequence goes on from JANQBM010328090.1 coordinate 823, forward strand.
CTTCCAAGCATGCACAACATATGCAAGCACAGACACTATTTAGGTGGCCCATTTGACATCTTTCTCCTCCTAGAATTTAGATAGTCCTATTTTTTATTGATAAAAGATTGTAAGACAGTTGACACGATAGAAATTTTAGCAATCGTTTATTAATATGTCAAGTTAACTTACATGAACTGCATCTAGGTTTGCAAGTTTTTTAAAGTTTTCACTGTCTACAGAGCATGAATATGAGAAAGCAATGTTACTAACCACCAACTCCTACCCACAAGTTTCAGCAAGCCCTACAAATAATGAACTCTCCACTCTCTTATCCTCAGATGCAGCAACATACGGGAATGCCATAGAGAAATTAGATCTTTTAAATGAGGCCTAACTAGAGCACAAAAAACCATTTAGAAGAATGCAAATTAGGATGTAATTACTATCTAAACACATGTGTGAAAGCCCAATAATAGCACATACTCTAGTTACCTTTAGCAAGTTAACAAGAGCGGGATCTACATTCTTGTTTGCAGAAAGGTCTTATGAATGCAGCTACAAATAAGAAATGTCAAGCAATCAATGAAATGAATTCAGAAAATAGAATATATCTGCCCATGTTTTATTCCTTCTCATGTATTAACTACACCAATGCAAAAGTGAAGGTTAAAACAAAAGGGGTCAGAAATTATACCATTCTTTCATGCTGATCTAAACGAAAAACTATAGCAGTTATGAGACAAAATATTCTGATAACATTTATACCCCGATTATCTATTCATAACCACCACTTGATTAGTTGTAGTAAGAAAACTATAGTGAAGACAAGTGCCACTGTGGCAGCAGTGGTCAAGCCCATTGAAGACTTAACAGTATTCTTTTACGCAGGAAATAGAAGGATGGGAGTGGATACATCCTGATGATTTTTGGCCGATACATCCTACACATTAAACAATGCAATCATTTAAATCCAAATGAAATTTACCAGATAATGCTAGTACTGAAGTCAAAGCAGCATCATCATAATATGTTTTGACATTGAAGTTATATTATCCCACAATCTTCTTCCTTCTTATGGTAAACGCAAGCTCAATAATGCCTTTAGTTTTCATAAACAAATATGTTTCAGTGGTGTATTAGATTTAAAATTTTATCATGGCATTAGCTTTGAACATGATAATATTAAAGATTACCACAAGAATTAGAAAAAGGGAAGCAAAATAGCAAATAAAAGAGAATAAAATTAAGAATGCATGTAGTTTAGCGTACTGGTTTCAGGGGAGATGAGGAGACCAAAGAAAAACTGGCACCGTGGATTGAAAAGCCAAAAGGAATGGAAGATTTTCCAAAACAAATATCCCAACAAAGACACCCTCTATCTTCCTTCCTTCCTCCATCATCTTTCTTTGCGCTGAATAAGTTAATGTAAAAAAAGAATTATACACCCAGAAATAACCATATTAATTCATTCAATTAACACAAATGAATCTATACAATCAATAAATTTGTGCTCATAATAAATAAAGATGTAAATTAGAAGTAGTAAGAGACCTAGAATCCAAATGAACAAAGAACGAAGTAAAGAACTAACCTGAATCGGAGAACAAGATAATTAAGATAACTATCATAAAATCAGATAACTATCGTAAACCTTACATTGTTTCGCCTGCTGCAGAGAGAAGAAACCAATTTTGGGTAGGAAGAAGGCAGACAGAAGAAACCAGAGAAGAAGAAACGTCAAAGAAGAAATCAGTAAAATGGTAGGCAAGAACGCGCGAGAAGAAATTAAAATGTTACTTTTAAAGGAAAGAAGTAGACGGTGGAGAAGGAGAGAAAGCTAGAGGAGAGACCAAAACTTTAGAAGGGAGCAAAAATTGTGGAACCTTCGAGAGTGAAGAAATCAGAGAAGAAATGCACGAGAATCAAAATGTTTAATTAAATAAAAGGCAAACGTCTTTTGCTACGTTTTATTCAACAGAACGTCGAGATTCTTATTTTATGACGTTTTATTGATAAAACGTTACAAAAAGTATTACAAATTTATGACGTTTTCATAAAACGTTGCAGAAAATTTGAACTTTCGGTGATGTTTTTTAAACTTCACGAAAAGTCTTCACAATCTGCGACGTTTTATCAATAAAACGTTGTGGATTATCTTATTTTCTTGTAGTGCATAACTTGTGAACTTCTATGGCTCAACTACTTTCTTCAAGATTTAAATATTCTTATGTAGCTTATAGGAACCCTCCTTTGTGAATAAAATCCTTGTTATCATTAATGAATAAAATAACTTGATATTGATTATAATTTCACTAGAGATAAGGTACAAGAAGGTTTTTTATATACTTCCTACATCCCTTTACATTTACAACTTGCAGATATAATGAACAAAGCCCTAAATCAAGTGCAACATCAGTTTCAAGTTAGGTCTTATAGAGGCTCTAACTTAAGGGAGATGTGAAATATATAATAACATATTGTAATTAATTTATAATTTTTAACATGTACAATTAATTATAACTTTTTAGAAATTTGCTTAAGAGATAATAAGGAGGTTTTACTTGTATATAAGTATGACATAACTATATTAATTGATGATGGCTTTTATATTCTATCTTTCTCTCTCTCTTTTCATTTCTTCCATAAATTCTTTTAATTTCTTATATTCCCCAAATTCATTTAACACATGAAACTTAAAAAAAAATGGATTAAAAGAAAAACCATAGTAAGAACAAACATTTCCATCAAATCAAAACAACCAATGTTATCATTATATAAAGAAGAATAGACCTAGGGAGAAAGTAAATGTTGACAATAATGTAATATAAATAACACTAGACTAATACCTAAATCACATAACCACTAGCATACCCTTAATAAAGCTACAACAACTTTGTAGTAGTGATGGGTTGATGATAGTTAGTGAGTGACAAAAACTTCAACATAGAGTAAGAAATGAGAGGAGCATGCTCCGAGAGTGACATTAGAGAATTAAAGTGAAATGAGAGTTAGGGAGAACTGATATAGGGAAATTAATTTTGTTTAACTTAATAGTTTTTCTCAATTTTTATTTTCTATCGGATATTTATTATATACCATATTGATTAATATATTCCTAAAAACTATTTATACAATTCAAAATGAAATTTTAGTATAGTATTAAATATTTTTGTACTCTTTTTATGATAGAAAATTCCTAGCTTTGGCTTTACCTACTATGCTTTAATTGTAGTACCAAACATAACAAATGTAAATGATAAATAGATAAAATGAAGTACTTTAACTTTGGCTATGTCTTCTTGATCTCTTATGCTTTCAATATTGAATGTTTAATTTAAGATCAAGGAAACAAATAAATCACTAGTGTAATTAGTTATCAATTCATTTTTTTAAATATATTCATGCACCATTTCTATTTTCCTCATAGTTTTACAGGAGTGCTCTAAACTTTTGATTTTAGATGCACCAAAAGAATATTATAGAATTTAGTTGTTTATAAGTATATTTCATATTCTTGTGCAAATCAATTATTGATGATTTGTTCAATTATAGTTGGCATAAACTATTAATATGAGAGGGTTTTTTAATTACTTTTGAATTCAAAAAATAATTATAAGAGTAAAATGAAAAAATTAAACTTTAAACCTGCTTTATTATATGTTAGATTAGCAAACTTATATGAAGATATGCTAGAATTAATTCTACTTTTATTTGACTAATTTTGATGGAATTACCAAACTTAGGCACATCTCTATGATATTTAATATGAGTCAAGAAAATAATTTAATATTTCAATTGCTAAGTTTTTTATTATGTTCTAGTTAGTTGTTTATTAAGTGTGGATACCATTTAAAGCTCCTAGTCTTTTTATAATTCATTCTAATTAAGATACATAGCTTGGATCCATATACAAACAATAATAGTATGTTTGGATCCATATGCAAACAATAATAGTGTGTATCTCTGAAAGAAGCTCACACTATGGCCAATAATGCATACAATGTTAGAGACATTGATATTAGAAGAATTAGAAAGGACAAAAATACAATCATCACCTAAATTAACACCAAGCATAAAGGGATTTAGTTCAATTATCAATTTAAAGTAGAAAAACCAAAAGTTAACTTTACTAAAGGATCGAGAAACGCCATCAGATTTAACTAATGCAATTCATCTTATTTTCTTAACAAATATTAGAACAAGTGAATTATATTAAATACAAAATATTCTTTTTTGTAGGCCCTATATTGTGTTGAAGAGCGTCGATCATCCTTCTTCTTTGTAATATGAAGTTGTTTGTCCATCTAGGTTAGTCGTCTAACTAATTTCTACCATATGCATTATTTTAATAATACGATTCTGATATGTTTGGGTTTTGTGTGAATACAAAGGAGGTCTTGATTTTGTGTTGTTGTTTAGAATATTCTTATAATTATTGATGAGTTTTTATGTTCTTCTTTAATAGTTTAAGGATTTACTGTATATGGAATGAGTTTGACATGTCATGGATGATTTGAGGCATTAATAAACCCTTAGGAAGGTATATAGGCTGGAAACTCGTGATACAGCTCTCGTAAGGCTTATCGATGAAAAATTCCACGAGCCTAGGAGTTACAGCAAGAACTTGCTTTCTTAATTCACAGGTATAAACAATGCCAGTACCATAGTGTTGAAATCAATTGTAGGTGATAAATTCAAACATAAATACTTCAACTTCAATGTGATTAATGCAAACTTAGTATTGACACAAGAAATTCATACGTTTAATAGACAAGACAGTTCTTTGCATAATAAATCGTACCCCTGGGATGGTATATTGGCTAGAAACCTGTGATACAACTCCTGCGAGGCTTATCGGTGAAAAATTTCACGAGCCTCGAAGTCACAGCAAGAACTTGCTTTCTTAATTCATAGGTGTAAACAATGCCACATACCATAGTATTGAAATCAATTGTAGGTGACAAATTCAAACATAAATACTTCAACTTCAATGTGATTAATGTAAACTTAGTATTAACATAAGAAATTCATATGTTTAATAGATAAGACAATTCTTTGCATAATAAATCGTACGCTTAGGATGGTATACAGGCTAGAAACCTGTGATATAGCTTCTTTGAGGCTTATCGGTGAAAAATTCCACAAGCCTATGAGTCATAGCAAGAACTTGGTTTTTTGATTCATTGGTGTAAACAATGTCACGTACCATAGTATCTGTTTTATTTCGTTAATGGATACAAATATCATACAGAATATCATGGTCATAACATGGAAAAAGTAAATAGTGGAGTTTGCATATAGGGAGAATTGATGGATTACTATAGTAAAATTATCGCGATACTTAAAATTAAGTACCCTGCATTACCAATAAAGTGAAGTGTGATATTTAAGTGTGACTGGTTTGATCCAACTATAAATTTTGTTACAAAAGTGCATAACCAATACAATTTAGTTGAAATCAACAAGTAAAGAAGATTTAGACAATTTGAACCTTTTGTGTTGGCAATGCAAGAGATTCAGGTGTATTATGTCCCTTTTCCCAGCTTACGACAAGATAAGTCAGATTGGTTGGCCGTTTACAAAGTTAAACTCAGAGATGTTTTTCAATCACATGGAAAAGGAGAACAGAGAATTGAAAGTCAAGCGTTTCAGGAAGATGTTTATGAAATCAATGCATTTGTTACATATGACGAAAATGAATCTTTGAACGATCCAAATAATGAATATGTTAAAATTTGAGGAGGGCAAGAGATCTAAAGAGAAGTCTGAGTTTGATTCTAATTCTTCAGAAAAAGAAGATGATTTTGATTTACAATTAAGTGCTAATAGCGATTAATTTGTGTTTGTAATAGAATATTATATTCAATAAATGAATTATTAAATTTTCAATATATTGTGTGAAATATTGAATTGAAATTTTTATATTTCTAAAATATTCAATCAAATATGAATTTCAGGTTGAAATATGCCACTAAAGAGAAAACAGGATATGAAGCGACCAAGGTTCAGGATACGATTTGGAGCTAGTTACCGTCCAGGTGAAGCATCACATTCTGCAGCTGCAACTTAATTAGATGCTATACCTCTAGCTGCTACACTTACAGATGAGACATCACCTTCTATACCTGTTGTTACACCATCCACCACCCCTATACCGATAGAGATATCGGAGATAAATGATGCGGATGAAGAAAACGAACTCCAACCTGAAGCTGAGGGAGCTAATGGAAGAACTTACTTCACAATTCTCAACAATCTGTAAGCGAAAATACATTAAACTCCATATGTTTATAATTAAGTTATAGGTTTAAATTTAAAAAATGGTATAAAATTAATTGTTTAATATTAGGTTGATTATGACTGGACCATGCTCAAGAAACATGACATCTAAATTCAAGGAGAAGATTGATCTTGAGCGTTATATATGGAAGAATATCTCTTAGGCAATAAAGGAATTTTACTATCAGGTGTTTGAGGTACAAAAAACTATATTTTGTATTTTTAAATGATTTTTATACATCAACTAAATAAATATTACATTATAAGTACTTATTGTGTGTTTTTCCTTTTATTTCAGAAATATTTTTTGGGATTCTAAATTTAACGCGATCATTTATAAAGTATGGGAGAGATGAGCATGTACACGTTATCGAGACTTTATTGGTGTGATACACAAGACTGGTGTATGACTGCCTTATATTTTCGAACAAATATGGAGTCGTTGGCAGTAGTATTGGACATCACTCGAGGTAATGTTCATTTCAGAGCATAATTCTACCAACAGATGTAGAGGACGAGGGGGAGAGAGTCTTCTTGTACATACTGGAGGATCTATTACCCAGCACGAGCATACAGAGAGACTTGTAAGTATCTACACTTTACATTTATATTCTGATTTTTTTTACTTTGGTGTATTTCAATTTAATTTGATTTGTGAATTTTGGAATGAAAATATGTGTATTATAGAGAATGATAATGTTATAAATTTCTGATGCCATATATGGTTGTATTGTTGAGTTACTTTCTTTGTTCAACAGGGGGTAAATATCATAAAAATAGAGAAAATTCTGTCAAAATTTTTATAAATTATAATTCACTTACAACATTTTATTCTGATGCAGAAAAAGTCTATGGGCACGAAGCCTACACCCCATCAATTCTTCTTGCACACTCACGTTACGAAGCATAACGGTGTGGCCTTCGTCAACACCCGATGTAGAGAACTAAATGTATATAAAATTTATGCTTTAATATTAATGTCTAATAATTATCACTTACTAATATAAACGTTGCTTTTTGATAGGACCAAGTACAAGAAAGCATTCAACGATAGTCTCAGCAGTCTGAAGATGTTGATGAGAGTCAAACCTATTTTTATGTGGTAGGTGGTAGGGACTGTCGTGGAAAGATATTCGGCTTATGTTCATTTACGAATAGATGTTATTTGCAATCCTCCACGTCTAACACAGCAATATCTAGTAGGTGGTCCGCACCCAATGAAGTCCATAAGCTTCAGAGCACAGTAAAAACATTGGCAACTCAGTTGCAATAGTCGATGGAGTATATAACTCAACTCCGTAATGAGGTGGATAAGTTAAAGGAGAGGGGCAGCACCTCATCGCAGTAGTCAGAGCATCCGCGGTCACCAAATGAATAGCGTACTTGTAGTCATTTCGTATAAATTAAATACTTATTACGTACAAAATAATTTTTTATTATTAATTAAGATAATTTTTACTTTATATTAGCAGTCAACTTTCTATTTTAACAAAGTAAATGTAGAAACAAATCAAAATATTATCAACAGATAACTATATAAATTATGCATCATCCATAAGATTATTAAATAAAATTAAATTCAAGGAAAAACAAAAATAATAGTTTTAGTAAATTTACCAATGTAAAAACAAAGTTCATTGATAAAATCTATTCGATTTACTAACGGATAACTAAGAACCATCGGTAATGCTGTCATTAACTTACCGATGGAATAACTAATTTTGTCGGCAAACTTATTGACGGACAAATCTCTGAGACCGAAACAATTTTTTCGTCGCTAAACTTACCGAAATCATAAAATAACCGTCAATATATTAACCGACGGTAACACAAATTATCTGTTAGTAAATTTACGACGGAAGATCTGTGGTTCGTCGCAAACTATTACTTACGACTGTTTCTCTGACACCTTTATCTGTCGGTAAATTCTACCGCTAACTTAGCTTGCTAACGGAATATGTAGGTTTTCTGTTGCTAAACTTCATTTTTCTTGTAGTAAATCTTGTTCCATAGTTCTGAAGAGTAATTGCAGTTGAAGTATAGGTTGTTCAAATCTTCATATCCATCTAAGCAAAAAAGAAAATTTGAGTTCATCAAATGGAACGCAAGTTGTCCTTGGTGCTAATTCTTTTACTATATGCAATCTATAGAATGAAAGAATTAGCATGACTTATATTTATGTCCTACTTAACCAATGCTTCAAATCACGTTATCCCAATAACAACCTCTTGCAAGATTTAGAAGTGAATCTTAAGGAGTTATTCTCTATCCATCACATAACGTCTGCTGAAGATGAATTAGGGAATAGTTTGGTAAATTATTAGTGATCTCCTTGAATCCCTTAATGGAGTGATTTGGCCAGGACCATGTATTTTCTTTAATTATAGTATGTTCCTTGTTCTGTGTATGAATGATGACTTTAAGTGATTAGAATCCTCTTAATTTGTATAAGGGACTCAATTCATGGGAGTGATCAAATCAAAAATATGTGTTTTTCCCGTCACCAATCTTGTGCTTCACTAAATGTTAAACTATATCCCAGGTAAGTAAGATTTATCTTAAAGTCTAAGATGTGTCAGCATTTACATTAATATTCTAGATGTTTTCACCTTTTGATGATTCATAAATTTCAGAGGGGATGATATAAACAGGTTTGTAAATTTATTTGATTTGGGGAATTGATTTAATTACAATTTTATGGGATTTGAGTGTTGTAAAACTAAACTCTTGTGTTTCTTTTTAAAGATTCTGAAACATTTTGACTTTGAGACTGTTAGAAAAAATCAAAGCATCTATCTTGTTGAAGTCGTAGGTAGAGTGTGGTTGTGTTAAAGTTTTGCATATTACGTTAAAGTTCTTAAAGATTTTGACTTCATTGTGATTCACTTATTTTGATGTTAGGCTTTAGATTATTGAGTTTAAAAAGGGGTGTACATTTTATTATTATTATTATTACCTAGGGCTTCTTCATTCTTACAAATGCAAGTTTTGGATTTATCATATATTATTGGAAAAGAACATATCTTTTTATAGGTCTTGATTTTGGTGTCTCATTTTTGTTCGTAGCTTAGATTTGATCAAGTTGGTCAATTTTTAGTCTTCTTCTAGACGTTTCCTTGTCTGACTTTTAGAAACTTTATGCTTTGTTTTCTTCTTTTTCAAATTGAGAGTGATCCCCATAACAGAGGAATTTTTAGTGAACGATGCTAACTATGACAAGAATATACAGAGCTAGTAAGTGGAATCTTAAATAAATCATATCGATTTGGTTGTTTCCTTTCTCTAGTTAGTTGGTATCTCATAAACTTTTCCTTTTTATTGGACATACTTATCAGATTGTGTTTACTCGTGGTTGATTCATTGCTTAGTTTTTTATTGTTCTATTAAAATATTAAGTTATGTTTGTTTATAGTTTTCATTGTTTTGTTGATTCCTTTTTAACTACCTAGTATTGTGTTTTAACACTATGTAGATACCTAGTTGTTATTAATGGTTTAGATTTTGGACAATCCAATTTTGTTTTGCTTGCGGTTGTGTGTATTATTGTGTATTTGTAATTTTTCCGTCTATTTATTTCATTGCCTATTTTGGGATTTAATAATAATCCTTAGGGACTTGTTGGGCTTGTCTTTTATCACTTTTGTTGGGTACTAAGGTAAGAGTGGTAGCTTTGACTAATGATGATAGTGTAAAGCTAGTCCTTTGGTGATTTTTTGATCTAGGAGAAAAGATGTTGACAAATTATGAATAGATTCTTGAAACATTGGGACCCCTATAGGGAAGTCTATGGAATTAATGGAGATTTTAGACAAATATAAGATTCATAAGCATGCATCCAGGAGGCAAAATGGATAGGAGCTAAAGCAAAAGAGATAAATGGTTCAAACTTTGGCATTCATGGTGTTTGAAACAAAAAAATGGGGTGGGAATCCTAGTTTTCAATGAATTTATACATGTTATGGGGGTAAAGAGGAATAATGATAGGATTATTTCCTTAAAGATTATGGTGAAAGGTAATTTTTCAGTGTGGTGGGTGCTTATACACCTTAAGTAGGGTTAGAAAAATAGCTTAAGTGCTAATTCTAGGAAAAGTTAGATAAGGTGATTTAGCAAATCCCTCCTAATGAGAGAGTTATTCTAGAAGGAGACTTTAATGGTCATATAGGGGTAACCTCAAATTAGTATCTATAGACTCATGGAGGTTTTAGGTACGGTAATAAGAATGATAGTGAAACTGCTTTATTGGATCTCGCAAGAGCATTTGAGTTGGAGATAGCCAACACTTTTTTCAAGAAAAATGAGGAGCATTTAGTGAATTTTAAGAATAGAATTATGAAAACTCAAATTGACTATTTCCTCGTAATGCAGAGCGATCGACCTAATTATAAGTATTGTAAGGTGATAGTTGATGTTTTCTTATCAACGTAGCATAGATTATTAGTTTCAGATCTTATAACTAAAGGTTGGAGGAAGAAGATAAGTCTTAGGAGCTTTACCAGCATTATATGGTGGAATTTGAAAGGAGATATAGTGTAATAACTTAGGGATAGAGTCATATATGAAGAAAAATGGAAACTAAAAGGAGATGCTAACATATGTAGAAGAGAGGAGCAACTCTTTTAAGGAATATAGCTAAAGAGATCTTAGGTATTTCTAAAAGGCTTAGGGGTAGTAAGATGGAGTATTGGTGGTGGAATGAAAATTTATAAGAAGATCAAGAAGGGGACATATAAAGCTCTATTGGATAACACCATAAAGGTAGAGATAATAGTTAATAAAAAATTTACAAATTAATAAAGAAAGAGGCTAAAAAGATAATCTTAGAAGTTAAAAGCAGAGTTTATGAGAAATTAAGCACACGATTGGAAAAAAAGATATTTTTAAGTTAGTGAGAGCATGGGAACGGAAAATGAGAAACTTAGATCCAGTTTATTGTGTAAAAGATGAGGTAAGGTAAGTGTTCGTGATTGAAAATGACATCAAGAGAAGAAGACATAGGTACTTATTTAGCCTTTTTAAAAAAGGAGTAGAAGACAACATCTCTTTAGGTGATCTTAGCAAGTTTGAAAGATATTATAATTTTACTTGTAGTTTAAAAATTACAACGGAAAAAATTAAAAGAGTTTTGAGGTAGATGAAGAGTGAAAGGGCAGTAGGGTTGGTGAGATACCCATAGAGGAATGGAAGAGCCTAGGAGAAGAGGGTCTTGTTTGGCTAGCCAAACTTTTTAATGTGATCCTTAATTCTGCCAAATTTTCAGATGAGTAGAGACTTAGTATGCCAATATCTCTATACAAGAACAAAGGGGACATCTAAAGCTATAACAACTATAGAGGCATCAGAAGTCATACCTTGAAGTTATAGGAGATGGTGATTAAGAAGAGAGTAAGAAAGGATGCCCCTATCTCAAAGAACCAGTTTGGCTTCATTACAAGAAGATCTATAACTTAAGCTTTACATCCCCTTAAAAGATTAATGGAATATTACAGGGAAAGACACTGTAACCTAAACATGGTTTTTATTAATTCATAGAATGCATATGATAGGGTACCTAGGGAAATCATATGGAGGTGTTTAGAAGTTAAGGAAGTTCTTGTGACTTATATACAGGTTATTAGGGATATGTATAAAGGTGTAAAAACTAGAGTATGGATGATAGGAGGAGATACAGAGCATTTTTCTATTGATATTAGGCTACACCAAGGCTCTTCATTGAGCCTAGTTTTGTTTGTAGTAGTGATGAATAAGCTTATCAAGAATATCTAAAGGGATGTACTTTGGTGTAAGTTGTTTGCTTATTTTAGTGGATGAGACAAAAGAGGGTGTCAATGTCAAGCTAGAACTTTGAAGGGATACATTAGAGTCAAAAGGCTTTAAAATGAACAAGACTAAGATTGAGTACTTGAAGTAATCTTTTTGGGCTATAAGGTGGCTTCTGATGTGGAGGTAAAGATTAGTTCATAATTTATACTATGGAAAGAGTGTTTAAGTATCTAGGATTTATCATCCAAAGCAATAGAGATATTGATGAAGACATAGTTCAATATATTAAATTAGGATGGCTTAAATAGAGAAGTGCACTAGGAGTTTTATATGAAAAGAAGATACCACTCAAGCTCAAAGTTAAATTTTATCATTTAGCAATTAAGTTGATCATGCTTTATGGGACAGAGTGTTGGCCCATCAAACAGGCCCATAGTCATAAGCTAATGGTGGTGGAGATGAGGATGCTCTATTAGATGTACAACCTTACTAAAAGAGATAAGGTCAGGAATGTAATGGTAAGAGACAAATTAAAGGAGGCTAATATTAATGAAAAATTTAGAGAAACAAGGCTTAGATGGTTTGAACATGCTAAGAGGAGACATCCTGACGCTCCAACAAGAACATGTGAGAAGATTATACTTAGAGACTGTAAAAGGAAAAAAAAGGAAGGCCTAAGAAGAGTTAAGAGGACTAATTAAGAATGATATGACTATGTTGGAACTTAACGAGGACAAGACCCTTTATAAAAAACTTTGGCATACTAGAATATGGATAAAGAATCTCACATAGAGAGGGCCTTCTCATTCTCTTTGGTCTTTTAAGTATTTTCCTTCACATCTTATGCCTTGTATTTATCCCAAACTTTTAATACATAATACTTCACTCCTGGGTATTTAACCTAAACATTTTCTTACTTAGCTTAAATATTTACTTGTAATGGCTTGTTTGATTTATTTTTGTGCTAGTTTTCTTTCTTGTTTATATATTTATTTACTTATTTTATCTTTTAGTTTTACTCTTTACCTTGTTCTATATTTATTGTATGATTTATTTTAGTACTTATTATTATTATTATTATTATTATTATTATTATTATTATTATTATTATTATTATTATTATCCTTTATGTCTATTTTTATTTTTTAATTAATTATTCAAATAGGTATATGCATATATTTATATATTTATTTTTTATGTGGGTCTATCAGAAATAGCCTCTTTACTAGTTAAGGGTGAGGATGCGTACTATTGCACCTCTTCAAGCCTCGCATATAAGTGGGACTTTTACTGGCTTGTTGTTATTATTGTTTTCACCTTTTAAGAAGTATAAGTGCAACTATTTCACCTAAAGATCCTCCTTATCTATACAAAGCTTCCATAACATTTTCACTAGCAAGATCTTACTCATTACTTTAATATAATTAATTCCCAAACCTTCATTTTGCTTAGGTAGGCAGAAATTGGACCATTTAACCTTAGGTTCCTTGGTTTTGCAATTTTTCAATTCTATAGAAAATCCACAGTCAGCTTGTCAATTTATTTCATGATTCCTTTCGACAGGGCTAGATGATAACAATAATATGTGTAAAGATTTTTTATAGTTGAAATTAAAAAATCGACCTTCCTCTATATGGCAATTCCTTGTTGCACCATTTATTAAGTTTTCTATGTATAAGGTCCAAAAGTAGGGAGCAATTAGAGACAATAAGTTTTCTTATTGCCATAAGGACTTCAGTACGCTTAAAAGGGACTTATTATTGCTCAAGTCCAATAAAGATGGCAAAGAATCATACATCTGAGCTAGCACCTACTAAAAGGTAAAAAGAGCTTTTACTGTGATTAAAAGCTAGACCTGAGATGACTTAAAAGATTCCAATGAGTTAATGAGCAAGTTTATATAAATTGAGGATGCACCAGTTAAGAAAAGTAGATCATCTATAAAGATAGATGAAAATGCCCATTTGTTATATCTGTAGTGGTATTTAAAGCTTGGTTCCTTTATGATCTTTAATTTAGTGAGCTTAGAGAACATCATATTGATGGAAAATAAGAATGGTGAAAGGGGATCACCTTGCCTTGGTCTACAAAATACTTTAAAGATTTTTATTAACTCTCCATTCACTAGGACTGAGAAAGAAGATGTTATAATGTAGCTTGAATCCACTTTATGAATGTGTTAGGAAACTTTATAACATACAAAGAGTTGAGAATGAAGCTCTAACTTAAAGTGTCAAAGGATTTGGAAAATTCAAATTTTAAAGCACAACTATTGATGGTTTATTTGGAGTTATAGATCTTGAATAATTCTTGTGCTATTAGAATGTTGTCTCTGATATATCTTTCATATACATTTGCATTTTTACAAGGGATAATTATATCTACTAGGTATTTCCCTAATCTATTAGCAAGTATCTTTGAAATGACTTTCTAAACCACATTACAACATATAATAGGTTGATAATCATTTAGAGTAGAAGGGTTAGCTACTTTTAGAATATGACATATGTAGATCTTATACATTTTAGCAAGTAACTTACCACTCCTAAAGAATTATTGCAATAAATTGATCATAATTCCCATATGTTTTGACAAACCTTGCATTGAATTCATTTGGCCTATAAGCCTTATTTGGATGAAGAAAAGAATTTTTTATCCGATATATTGTAACATCTCTAATCAGCTCAATTGAGAATTGGCTAAGAAAGGTGCCCTCGAGTAAAATTCTTAGCTCATATGGCAAGGACATTATCTTATATCTAGTCCCTAATAGCTTATTATAATGTGCATATGTTAGCTCCTTGAGGCTTTCCTGGTTAAATATCTACATAATGTTTTCATTTTTTAAAAAGATAAAATTGTTCCTATTCTTCTTTACTTAGATGTAAAAAAATTTGGGGTTCTTATCTTCATCTTTCGATAATAAAATTTAAGATATTTATTTCAATTTTGAATTAAAATGTTCTAAAGAAGTTATATACTTATCTTTTCAGATTCTTTCTTTTTAAGTATAAGACCTATTTGATCCATTATAAGCCTCTCCTAGCATTTAATTTCTATTTTTTCTCCACTAACATTGGAACAAAGTTTCTTTTTTGTAGATATATAAGTTCAAATATAAGAGCTGTCTAATTTTGGACACATTTGAAAGTTTGTTAACCATTCACCTTAATACGAAGATCTTTAATTACTAACTCCCTAAAGTCTGGATGCTTTAACAAGGAATCAAAGAACCTAAAAGGTGTTGTAATTTTATTAGGAGTATCTCGTCTGAATCATAATTGAAATGTTATATGAAATAATATAATTCCCAAAGTTGGCAAACTAACTTTATAAAAAGTTAAACAAATTGAATTCACCATGCATCTGTCAAACTCATTTTAAAGAAACCAATTCCATGACTATTTATTATTCCAAGTGAAGAGATTTCTTATGTGAATCTACTAGCTCCAGCCTTTTGTCATACTAGATAACTTATCATGCCTTATACTTAATCTCTTCTTATTTCCTTGAACCTTTAAAGGGGAAGACCACAGTTGTAATCTCTTGCTAAAATCTAAGGAATAGAAGAATTTACACTTAAAGATTCCAGTCATTCCATAATTGATTTTTTGAAATTCCAAATTTGATCTATAAATAATAGTGATGAATAAACTTTCTTAAGGATACATTATCATGACTTTTAAATGTAGATATTGGTCTGAGCAAATCTATTCCTACCACTAAAATGTGTATCACGATTGCTAAGAATGGTCCATTCCTTATTAAAAAACCAAATATTTTTCAATATATAATTGACCTCTCTTTATTTTGGTTTCTACTAAGCCATCAAAATTACTTCAATATTTTAAAATCCTTAAGATCTATTTGTCTATTTAGGCTACGCAAGCCCCTTACATTCTAAGCAATCAAATCCATTAAGTAAGAGATATACGTAACTTTTTCTTCCTCGACTTCCTACTAGTTATACTCTTACTAATACTAAGATCTCTAGTATTGATAGGGGAAAATTATACTATGTTATCTTAGGTGTTCAAGTGTGTTTTAAGTGTTTATTAGGTGATTATCATGATTATAGACTTAGAATTATGTTATTGTTAGTGTTTATATGTATTTTAAATGTTTGTGTGGTTTAGAGTAAGAATTGGATCTTAATTTTATATTCCAAGAGGTGTTTGATGTGTTTGTCAGTGTTGGAAATTAAGAAATTAAAGAATGAAGAAGATGGAGGCTGAATGAAGTAGGTTATGATCGTGAATCTCATGTCACGATCACGACAAGGAGAAAATTTCCAAGAGCACAATTGTGACTCCTATGTCACAATAATGACAGACACTTTCCAGGTGCAGGGTTTTTCATTTATTTTAGGATTTGCGGGTATTTTTAGAACCGATCAAAGTGTAAAACCCTACTAAACTTCCAAGATCCTGATGTAAAATTTAAGAGCTTGAAAGAAACTAGAAAAGACAGCAGCCTATACATAAAAGTGGATCAAATATGGGAGATCAAGAAGAACGTCGATGAATTCCAAATTTTTAAATCAAGACCTAAACAACATTTTTGTTTTCTTTTTCTTTAGTTATTTCATTAATCTTGTTTAACATGTTTATGATTTTCTAAATTTTAGATTAGGATTTATTTTGAATTTATTTTGTGAGTTTGATTATTATTGATTGAATACATATTTTGGTATTTATGATAATTGTGCATGCTTATGCTTGACAACGAATCAAGAAAGCAATTTAAAAGTAATCAGATTAGACTATTCAACAAGAGTTGGTAGTTTAATAGTCTTGCAATTATCAAATTAACAATAATTCAAATAGAGATCTTGTGTGAGAAATTATTTATCTAATAGATATCTTCATATCTAACTGAAGACGTTAGGGAAAGTTTTGTAAATTGAGAGGCTGCAAATATAGAATTTTCATAATCAGTTAGGGTTAATTGATTAGGTCTTGAGAGAGAGTAATCAATACCTTAGAAAATATAGGATCAACACATAATTGGATCAATAATAGTTAAGCAACAAAATAAAGAAAGAATAAGTCCTAAGCATTCATCCTTAATCAAACCCTAAATTAATCGGTAGCTCACTTCTTATTTACGTATTTTTTTATTTTTTGTTATTTACTTTTATAAAAAATTCATTTTTTGTTACTTTAGACATAGTTAGGTTTGAATTGGTTCTTGCATAATCCTTATAGGAATGATACCTTTCGATATTACAAGATACGATCTATATACTTGTGGGCATTAAAAGTTTTATTATATATAAAACTTGCTCAACAAGTTTTTGGTGCCTTTGTTTGGGATTTTAGCATTAGGATGGTTTAAATTCCTTTGATTTAAGGAATTTTTACCCTTTCTTGTGTGATTGAGGTACCCAATCCCAAAAAATAAACAAAAAAAGAAGAAATTTTGGACGTAAAGTAGAAGACACATCAATCTAGACATCACAAGGAAAGAATGAAGAATCTGAAGAGTTAAACTATAAGAAGAGATAGAAAGAACGATGGTGAAGGAAATATATAACAGAGAACAAAGGACCTTTATGGACTTCATAAGACTAGGGTTCAATGCGTATCATTAAGGAATTACAAAACCACTAGAACAACCATCACACGATCTGTTAGAGGAGATGATGAATAATAGCTATTTTTAGACATCAAAATGAAGTAAATGGCAATCAACTATATGGGATCCAAAAGAAATGATTGATGTAGATTCAGTGATAGCATTACAAGCTAAGATCTCAAACGTAAGCCAATAAATAAATAGCCTAAAAGCTACCTTTCCCTATCCACTTAAAGCAATTCAATATGGATGTGAGCTATGTAGAGAAGAAAGTTGTAGCACCCCCTTACCGCAGGGTACACACCGAGATGCCTGGAAGTCATTCTGATACATATCCTATGATAAGGGCGGGCTACTAACGATCGCTACATTCACTTCACATGGCATCATATCATTATCCTCTTATAAAACATTCTAAGGAAATCACAATAATTTAAAACCAACTTTTTCCTCATTTCACTTCACAAAACCGAAAGTCTACATTGTATCTTTCAACACTTACTATATGTAAATCATCAAAACCTAGTACAAAAGTACTACATGAATGAGGAAAATATACAAAATTCATCTAATCTGTCCAAAAATCCCAATTGAACGACCTTTGAGCCATGACTTCTCTTCCCAAATCACAATCTACACGGCTAGTAGAGCCTCTCGATAGATAGAGTCATCTCTCGGTCCTGAAAAGATAACGTTGCAATTTTGGTGAATTTTGAGAAACTCAATGAGTTAACCATCATTGATGGTTCATTCAATTCATGCAACACAACATTTCACATAACACATATTTCACAACATGCATAAGTATAATTGTTCAATAATACCCATGTAGGAAATGAATTTTGTACAATGCATGTTCATGATAATCCCGGGTATCCTTCAATCAGTTTCTTCACAAAATCTCTCTCATATCAAAACTCATCTAAGTATAATTCATACTTAGGTTTATGCCTCACTAAAACCATTAAAATCACAATTCGTTTCCCGTTGGCTTACTTTCAGATTTTTCCACGACACTCTTTCGGGTCTACTGTTCACGTTAAATCAGAGAGTACAATTGCTATAATTTGGTTATAACATCTTCTAAGAAAGTTTTCCTCAATCATACAGAACCTATCTTGGGACAATTAGCATAACTCTCTTTACAGATGTCGGATTAAGATAATCTTAGGATGATTTCAAAGAGGACTTCGAAATCTACCAATTTTTGTGAAGACTTGA
The DNA here is from genome assembly GCA_025594535.1 of Erythroxylum domingense. Classification (NCBI taxonomy): domain Eukaryota; kingdom Viridiplantae; phylum Streptophyta; class Magnoliopsida; order Malpighiales; family Erythroxylaceae; genus Erythroxylum; species Erythroxylum domingense. Next base: position 19,645 of record JANQBM010328090.1, read on the forward strand.
AGACAAATTCTATTGTCTGAAGGGTCAAAAATGGACCAGACGATAGCATTAGATAATAGTGTACAGAAGAAGAAGTTTCGGTTGTATAAGCAGAAAGCAGACGAAGCATAAAGCAGACGAAGCAAAAGCAGACGAAGCATAAAGGAGACGAAACATAAAGCAAACGAAACACAAAGCAGACCAAACAAAAAGTAGACGAAACAGAAAGCAGACGAAACAGAAAGCAGACTAAACAGATGGTCAACTTAAGACGAAGCAGAAGTCAACCTAAGACGATACAGATGGTCAACTTAAGACGAAGTGGAAGTCAACCTAAGACGATACTTCTTCACAGACGATATGATGTCATCACAGACAATACTATCTATACTCCTCAACTCAAAAACCTTTTTCTTGAACATCTCGTAGTCTTCAACAACTCTCATACAAAAACCTATATATTCATACATGCTCAGTGAAGAAACAGAGCATATCACCTTTCCATATCTAACTCTCTACACT
>JANQBM010328486.1:0-20134 GCA_025594535.1 Erythroxylum domingense
TTGCCCTTCCTTATTCAAGTATTTCCATAACTACCCTTCTCTTTATTCTCCTTCTCTTCTTTAATTCTCACCACCTTAATTCACGACTTCCTCCTCTTTGTCTTATTCATTTAAGACATATTTCTTGTGTTTTTACCAATTTACCCCTTCTTTTATTAGGAAATTCATATTAACTCCTTCACTTACTTTTAATTACTTCTTTTAATCCACACCACCATATAAAATTCAAAATATACCTTACTAGACTCCAAAAATTTCTAATTCACAAATTCTAATTTATTTTCATGCTAGAGAATTTAATAAAATAAATAAAATAAAATAAAAATATAAAAATCCAATAGTAGGTATGGAAACACTAATTTGAGACATCATGTTAAAGATTGTTTGGTTCTAAACAAAACACATTCTAATTTGAAGCAAATGTTTATCCAATCTATATTAACTAGTGGTGAAATGTCATTAAGGACTACAAAGTTGGATCAACAACTATATAGGGAAGTTTTGACAATGATGATTGTGCAACGTGAACTATCATTTCTGTTGGTTGAATATGATGGTGTTAGAAAGCTCCATTCCTACCTTAATCTTGATGCCAAAAACATAACTAGAAACACTGCCAAGGCTAATTTTTTAAGTTGTATAAAAAGACTAAGGCTTCTATTGAAGAGATGCTTAAATCATGCCCTGGTCGAATATGTCTTACTATGGATATGTGGACTTCTTTGACATCAGATTCCTTCATGGAAATCACTGCTTATTTTATTGATAAAGATTGGAAACTCAAGAATCTAATCCTTAATTTTTCTCATTTACCTCTTCCCTATAGTGGTGTGCACGTTTCTAAAAGGGTTTCTAAATTGTTGAGTGGTTGAAATATCACGGAGAAGATATTATCATCACCATGAACAATGCTAAAGCCAACTATGCTTTTATTGAATCTTATAAGAATTTCTTGAATGCAAAATGTGTGTTGATTTTAAAAGGTAAGTTTTTACAAATGCATTGTGTAGCCCATGTGTTAAATTTGATTATGGAGGAATGGCTAAAGGAAATTGATGTGGGAATATTCAAAGCTCGAGAGAGTGTTAAGTATGTTAGAGGTTCAGGTGCTAAGCTTAAGCATTTTAAAGAATGTGCTAGAGAATTGAGCATTACTTGTAATAAAAAGCTAAAGATGTAGCAATGAGGTGGAACTCTGCTTATGAAACGATAGAATCTATTCTTTTCTATAAGGAAACGTGCATAATCATTTTGTTATTATTGAACCTCATTTCACCTATTGCCCCATATTTGATGAATGGGAGAAAATTGAGGCTTCATGCAAGTTCTTGAAACTCTTTTATGATCTAACCCATTTGTTTTCTGGTAGTAAATACCTCAATGCTAATCTTTTCTTCCATGGTGTTTGGGCTATTCAATCAAGATTGGTTGAAAAGTTTATGAACCTGGATCCTTTTATTAGTTCAATGGTGCAAAGAATGAAAGTGAAATTTGATTATTATTGGTAAAAGAGTAATTTGATTCTTGCCATTACTATCGTTTTGGACCCTCACTATAAGATAAAGTGTGTAGATTTTGCTTATTCTAAGATCTATAGAAAAGAAGATGGTGTTTTGAGGGTTAAACAAGTTAGGGATGATCTTTATGTACTGTTTAAGGAGTACAAGGCAACATTAGCAATTCCAGATGTCAAAGGGTGGGTTCAGCAAGCCAAGTTTATCATCGAGGACAGTTTAACTCTCAAGGTATTACTAATCCATACTCTTTTATAAGTGTCATGATATTTTTAGTATATATTAGTTTAATTATATTTGTACAAGTTTTTATTTTATTATTAATATCCACATGTATTGTTTTGTTTTTTAAGGATTATGAAGAATACGAAGGTGATCAAAAGTACTTGGAGGAAAAATCAGAGGTGGATTTGTACTATGGGAGCCTCCCATGGATAGGAAACTAGATTTGGACATCTTACAATTTTGAAAATCAGTACAATATCGTTTTCCAAAATTGTCTAAGCTTGCACGTGATATTTTAAGCATTCATATGGCTTCTGTGGCATCTAGATCATCCTTTAGTTATGGAGGTAGGGTTTTGAAACCGTCTAAATGTTCATTGTCTCATGAAAGTATTGAAGCAATCATTTGTACTCGAAATTGAATGTTTGGATTAAAAGGTATGTACTTTAAAATTCTAAAATCCCATGTCTCTTTTTTATTATTTTGACTGTAAAGTATGTCACATGCTATTTTGGAAACTATTTTTTGTATTTTTAATTAGTTAATTTTTTTATTTAAAACAAAGTAATGGCGACATTGAAGGATTGACCGATGAAATGCTAAGCTTGGATATCAATGAGGCTATTTCATATGAATCTAATCAAGTAGTAGTTGATGAGTGGTAAAGTTTATCATTACTTTATCTAATTTAATGTATTAAGTTTTGATTAATATATACACGTTAGCTCACTTGTGTCATCTTTTGTTTTTTTTTTTCTCAGATCATGGAGTCTTTGGGACATGAAGAGTTTGATGAAGAAGGATTTGTTATTTCTTGCATGTTTTATTTGGTTTGAATTTGTAGTATGAACAATGTGGTTTATTAGTTTTGGATTGATGTATTATTTGTGCCTTTGTAGCTTCTTGCTATAATTTTGTTGGAGACTTTGAATTTGGTGGTTGTATTTTTGTTTTTCTGAATTTGGTTGTAGACTTACCGTTTGTTTGGTTTGAACTTCAACTAGACAATCATAATTTATCTTTCTTTGCTATAATTTTTTTATTGGTTTTACAGATAAAAAGAGATGAGAAGAAAATGGTGCAATTTAATGGCCCTTTGCTATTAGTTAAAATCGGACAAACTGGTTCCAAACTGAATTGAGTGTTTTCTAATCCGTGTTCAGTTCCGGGTCAGTTTGGTAAAAAAAAATTTAGTTTTAAATTAGTTTAAGGTAATGAAATTTTTACCTTTATTCAAATTGCCTAAAACCGATTTAGTTTGAAACTGATTTTTTGCCAGCCCTGTAAATAACTTCGTTCAGGCTAACCTTTCATTATTGGCAATACGAGGCCAAGTGAATACATGGCTCGAGGACATATTTGTCCCTAAAGCCTTACAAAGTTAATTGTCTGTTGCTCTGTTAGCATGTCATGATGTTCCATTCGTACTACGTCAAATAACTAAATAACTTGCCTTTCATAATCTATATGCATTCTGCTGTGTGTTGTCAAGTTGGATGGCGCTCGAGGCACCCATGCATTGCTTAATGACCAACTTATGTTCTTCTGTACAGATGAAGAAAGTAGTTAAAAGAAGAAACGCGTTTTATTACATAACAGCAACTTCACGGGTAACGACCTGGGATATATATATATATATATATATATATATATATATATGTATGTCTGACATAATTTTCGTCAGACTTAGGTTTGGTGGAGATCATGGAAAAGGGAATACAGTGAAGGGGAAACTTCAGAATCCTTGCTCCTCAGTGGTCAGTTCTTCAAATATGTTTCCATGGTTTAGTAAAATTAAGCCTTGAATATCAGAGAACATTTGTAAGAACTTAAGGTGGAACCGAGTCCCTGATCAGGCAAATGGATTGGCCTTCGTGTTTTACGCGCAATAATTACCGAGTTGATGATCTCATCAGTAGGATGAAAGACTGAAAGGACTTCAAAACCACGAAGGTCATTAGGATCAATTACTGGGTATAGAAATGCTCGAGCATCATGTGCACTCCTTAGCAGCAGAAGAGCTCCAGTAGCCATGTGCTCAGCCAAGTGGTTAATGACCTGGAGTTTCTCTTCCTTGTTCATGCCCACGAGAGCTGCCAGGAAAACAACTTCATATTCTTTCAAGCTTGCTGAAACATGCATAATATCTGTAGTGTGGAAAAACATTCTCTTGGATAAGTCAGGATAAGATGAAATTAGGTGGAGGGCTTTCGAATTTGCCGATGGGTCAATATCATAGTTGTGAAAGTTGGTAGTCCTCAGGTGATTTGTAGCTAAAATGATTGATGTGAGTGGAAGGGGACCAGAACCAACAAAGGCTACACGTTTAGGAACCTGCACACAAATATCATAAAGCATGGAAGATTCCAATTTGCTAAGTTTTACGTAATTGGAATAGTAAGGGAAAGCCATGATATGGTCAAGAGAGTTCTCATAAGATCCTATTAGGGTAGAGAAATGACTTTCTAAGAGACCCTCAGCTTTCCCACAAAGCTTAATTAGTTTGGACCTAATGTCTTGAACTCTTGGACTCAATTTGTCAATGTCAAGGTCACATTGTGGTATGCATACGAGTACAAGCTGGGTGAAGAGAGAGTTGACATGCTTACAGGGGCTTAGGTTTTCTAAGCTTGCAATCTTTTCATAGATCTCAGAGACCTTCTCTATCAGCAGCTCCTTTTGGCAAACCATGGAGACACAAGCTTAGTTACAGAGCAGAAGTTGCAGACAAAATTGGTCAAGTGATCCCTCCAATGCTCCAAGGGAACTATTTATAGGGATGTGGACTACAGAAAGTGATTTCTTCTTTCCCCATTATAGCAATGGCCATTCACGGTATGGCACGTTGAGATGCTATTATGTTTATTATGATGGTTCATTATGAGATTAACTGAAAATATTTCTTCGAGACGAGGAGAACCGCCAACGGCCCTCAGCCAAAACAAAAAAACAAATTCGTCCAGAAGAATATATATATATGTATAAAGTCCCCTTGATAAATTAATTTCTGATAAGATTACGATGATAGGATGTTGAAATCCAGCACAAGGAATTGCAGCTGAAGGAAGGTGGACGAGAGCCAATCCAAAAGGCATCAATCCAAATAATCCCAGTCATGAAGCACTTAGTAATGAGTCATGAGCACTACACAATTTTTTGGTTATGGTGCGTCCAACTTTTTACTCTTGGACGCCCCATAACCAAAACGGAAGTTGCAGTTGACATCCAACTGCTTGCTGACACCTCATTTAGTGTATCTGATTATAATGGAAAACTCGGGCCTGTATTCCTAAAGTCTGTTGTGAAGGAGCCTTCTATACGACTACTAATAAGTCTTTGTAAAGCACTGTAATAAAGAAATACACCAGTCAAGCCCGTGAGCATATCATGTCGACATCTTATGTTGTCATGAAAGCTTATTTTAAATATCAAATATGGTCTGCATATTTTACATTGGCTTTTCTCTTCCAAATTCAATAATGGGTTGCAACTCAGATCTCATTCATGTCTTTGTGGTTGTAATTGGATTAAAGCTGTCTGCTCTTCATTCCTATTATTTAGATGAAAATATTTTCTTTTCACTCTTACTCTTGCTTTATGACAGAAAGCTGGACGTTGCAATTATGGTGTCACATAAACTTTGGCTGTATGTGGATGAGTTCTGAAACTTTGCAAGCATTTGCTGGTCTAACAGTCATCGAACAAAGAAGAAATGATTGCAGCAGAAGCTTGCTGAAAGAACTAACGTCTCACATTTGGCAAAGATCTTTCCTATTTTTATCATGTTCTTACAATTTGGGGAAATTGGGACATTTTCTTTCATAATAGAGCTTAGGAATGGATAGTTTTGCTTATTTGACTCAGTAAATCTAAATCAGATAATAAAACTATATAGGCCTTGCAATCATCATAATAAATATGTAATAATACATTTTGTTAAAAATAAATTAGAAAATACTACCTTTGAATAGGATAAATTAATTGTCCACATGTGCATTAGGGGTAGTACATAAGTTGAAAACCAATAGGCTGAACCAACAAAGTACAACTTGCAACCATCTTCTATTATAACAAATTCTTTGATCTATTATTTATTTTATTATAACAAACTTCCATTGTACATATTACTTCTGTTATTACCACTCGTTATATAATCATTGTATCAAGTCTAAGAACTCAATAATACACTCTATCATTTTATCTCTTTGTGGTATCAGAGCCCTAAAGCTCACAACTCCATTTCTTCTCTCTCCTGTGCCAGCTCTCTATTGCTCGAGATCGTTGCCAGCTCCACACTGATTAAACAGCCGAGATTGTCTTTAGATAGAACTACTCCAGTATGTTCGTCGTGCTCCTCTTCTCTTTAACATCATGCTACAAATACTGTCACACTCTTCCTAATCAAAATGGCACACAATCACTCATCTTCTTCTACTACTATTGACACTACTCATTCCACAACGGTTGTCATCATCAATCCTGGCCTCTCCTCCGAAGCCAAACTTTCTGGTGCTAACTATCCTTCATGGAAAGTAATGATGGGATCTCTGTTCATCGGATATGGTGTTGAAGGCTTCCTCGATGGGTTTGCCTCTTGTCCTGACGCTTCAACTACTGCATGGAAAGTCTGAATCCGGCAAGATAAGCTTCTGCACCATGCACTCATGTCTTCCGTATCCCCTTCTGTGGCCCTATTACTCCATGCCGTGGAAACATCCGAGGGATGGGATCTCCTTGCTAAAACATTTGCTGGTAGGTCAAGATACTGTCTCATATCCCTCAAAGAACGATTACTCACTATTAGCAAGGGTGAGTCGACTATGAAAGAATACCTGAAGAAAGTACGTCAACTTACTGATGAGATTGTTGTCATCTCCTCCCTAGTGGACAACACTGATCTTGTCCTCCACACCCTTAATGGCGTGTCGTCAGACTTCAAGGAGCTCAGCGCTGCCTTACGAGCTCGAGATATTCTAGTAGCTTTTGATGAATTATATGAGAAATTGGTTGAGTTTGAATCATTTTTAACTCGCAACTCTCTAACCTCTGATCTACAAGGACCACCAAGTGCCTTTGTTTCTCATCATGAACCTCCCACCCACCACCCTTGATAGTCCCTTTCTCATTATGGTCGAGGACTCTTTGCACCTAGTTGTAGTCCACGCACCAACAACTCCAGCTCTCGCCCAGGAACTGGTGCTGTCCCACATACCCATCGCTCCAGCACTGTTGCTCATCATCACTCTGATAGTGACCAAGGCTCTTTGATCTACCAATACTGTGAGAAACCTGATCACTCAACCAAGACTTGCTGAGATTTACATGGACGTCCTACTAGGTTTCGCCGTACACCTACAGCTCATTTCACATGCAGTGGTTCTCAGCCCACCCACCCTCTGCAGTGGATCCTTGATCCTAGAACTACACATCATGTCACGAATCAACTACAAAACATGACAGTCCATACTCCTTATGCTGGTGATAATGGTTTGCATGGTGATGGCTATTCTCTTCTCATTGATAACATCAGTAATTTCCATCTATCTACCACCTTAAAACCACTTAGGTGTAATAATGTGCTTCATTTCCTTATGATCGATAAAAACTTGATTTTTTCCAAATGACTCTGCATTGATAATAACGTCTCTATTGAACTCTTCCTTCACTCTTTTCAGATGAAGGATCTTCAGAAGTAATCGGTGCTGTTTACGGGAGTTTGTCATAATGATCTATATGACTTCACCCCTTCAGTCCTCAAACCTCAGGCGGGTCATTCCAGAGTCTCAAGCCCTATGACATTGCATCATATCCTCGGTCATCCATCCCAAAAAACATTTCAGTATCTTAAGTCACACTATAAATTTTCATTTAGTTCTTCTTTTCCTTTTGTTTGCGTCTTATTTCAGTGTGCTAAAAGCCCACAAACTTCCATTTTCTCATTAACATCTATTAAGCAATAAACCTTTAGAAATTATTTTCTCCGATGTTTAGGGACCAGCTTTGATGTCCTCTGTTGATGGGTTTAGATATTATGTAATATTTGTTGATCACTTCATGAAATATATATGGCTCTATTATCTCAAATCCAAATCTAATGTCTCGACTATTTTTCCAAAATTCAAAACACTTATTGAAAAGAATTTTCAAACACCTATACTTTACCCTTTACACTGATAATGGCGGCGAATATCTCAAACTTAAACCATTTCTCCAAACTCATGGTATATCCTTTCAAACCACCCCACCATATACACCTGAACTAAATGGCACCTCTTAGAGTCACCATCGTCATACCATTGAAACCATTCGAGCCCTCCTTCATCAAAGTTAACTCCTACCTACCTTCTAGTCTTATGTTGTACTCACCTCTGTCTATCTTATAAATCGCATGCCAACTCCCATACTATCTATAAAAACTCCTCATGAACTACTTTTTCATAAACCTTCGTCATATAATCATCTACACTCATTTGGCTGTCTCTATTTCCTATGGCTTCGCCCTTACTCTACAAATAAACTTCAGAATTGCTCCACTCCTTGCATCTTGCTCGGCTACTCTCACTCTCAATTTGCCTACATTTTTTTAGATCCTACCACAAACAAACTTCATGTATCTCGTCATGTCAACTTTTTTTATGACCAATTTTTGTATTTGTCCCTCATGTTCTCCTCCCCCACGACTGATACCTCCCCTTCTCTTTCCAGTATTGCGCATCATCTTCTTTTTGTGACACACTCTCCATCAATAGTATAGACTACTCTTACTGATTCACAATCTTCTTTTAGCCCCCCTCCCTTACATCCCCCTCCCTCCCCTACTGTCCTATAAGACTCCAACTATTCCCCTACACCATCTCGACCCCCACCTGTTAACTGTCACCCCATGATAACAAGGGATAAAAATAACATTCGTAAACCAAAAACAGATACTGTCTCCAAACACCCATTACCCCTAGTGATGAACCTCGTACTATACTTCAGGCATTACAAATACCTCACTAGCGTTACTCCGTCCATGCAGAGTATCATGCCCTCATCAACAATGACACCTGGACCTTAGTTTCGGTTGAAGAAGCACCAAATGTGGTTAACTGTATAAGGCTTTTCGAGTCAAACGCAATCCAGATGGATCTGTCTAACGCTACAAATGGTGACTCGTTGCCAAAGGTTTTAGCCAGTGTCCTGGCATTGACTACAAGGAAACCTTCTCCCCCATTGCCAGGCATCAGACTATCAAAATCATCTCACTCTAGCTCTTGCGCACTCTTGGCCTCTTCATCACTTGGACGTCAACAATGCCTTTCTTCAAGGCCATCTATCTGAAACTGTTTACATGAAGCAACCCTTGGGTTTTGTTGATTCTACCCATCCATCTTATGTCTGTAAATTGCGAAAAGCCATTTATAGGCTCAAACAAGCCCCTCGCACCTGGTATCATGAACTTGGTCGCTTCCTACTTGACTATGATTTTATTAGCAGCACTTTTGATTCCTCTTTGTTTATACTTCATCGAGGCTCCACGGTCTTATATTTTCTCTTCTATGTTGATGATCTCCTACTGACAGGGAACTCCTCATAAGAACTAGATACCTTCATTGCTATCATCTCTAAATGGTTCTCTCTGAAAAACATGGGTACTCCTACATATTTTCTCAATATTGAACTCATCCCCAATAGTTATAGCCTCTTTTTCTCCCAACAACAGTACGTTCATGATCTACTCACCAAGTTTGATATGGCCAATTGTAATCCATGCACCACTCCATTGAGCACCACTGTTGCTCTAACCCTACATGATGGTACTACCACTACGAATGCCTTCAAATTTCGAAGTATCTTAGAGGCTCTCCAATATGTAACCATCACCAGACCTGATCTCAGTTTTGCGGTCAAAAAATTGTCCCAATTCATGCACAAGCCGACTGTTCTTCATTTTCAATAACTCAAGCGTATGCTTTGTTACCTCAAACATACTCACGATTTAGGCTTACAACTCTATCATCCTAATACTTTACACTTACATGTATTTACTGATGCTGATTGGGGCGGTGATCCTGATACCCACACCTCACCTCTAGCTATATTTTTTTCATTGGCGGTAATCCTGTATCTTGGAGTTCAAAATGTCAATGCACTGTTACTAGATCCTTCACTGAAACAAAATATCCTACTCTCGCCTTTGCTGCTTCGGAAGTTATGTGGATTCGGTACCTTCTTCTAGAACTTCATGTCTCTCTCCTTACTCCATCACATCTATTCAGTGACAATCTTGGCGCTACCTATGTTTGTTCTAATCCTAAATTTCACTCCCGAATGAAACACCTTGTTCTGGATTATCACTTTGTTCACCAACAAATTAAGTCCAGTATTCTCTCCGTCTCTCATATCTCCACTCATGATCAACTTGCTGATGCCCTAACCAAAGCTCTATCCAGACAGAAGCTTGATCACTTTCGAACCAAGATGAATGTCGTCTGTCGCAACATCATCTTATGGGGGCATAATAGGCTGAACCAGCAACGTACAACTTGCAACTATCTTCTGTTATAACAAATTCTTTGATCTGTTATTTATTTTGTTGTAACAAACTTCCACTATTCATATTACTTATGTTATTACCACTCATTATATAATTATTTTATCAAGTTTGAGAACTCAATAATACATTCTATCATTTTATCTCTCTACAAACAAACTGGCAAGGATAAGATCCGTGCTTTTCGGGTTCATTATATATAAAATAACAGTAATAATAATAATGAAATCTGTTTATTAATTAAATTAGATCAATATATGTTTCCCATTGACTCTAACTTAATACTTTTAATAAACAGAAAAAATCCGAACGCATATATACTTGTCAATTCTCTTGCACGTCGCTCAATGGCTTCAGGATTCTGGAGGGCTCATAAAGAAGGCTAAAAGAGCTTGACCCAAATACGCAAAAGCAAAAGGTTAATTTTTCAGTGTTTGGAAACTGAGATCTGGATGTGGCAACTCACCAGACTTAAGACCCAAAGTAGGAGTTTAGCCCACAACCTCTTTCACTGTAAGGCGGTGGAGGGAAGCAGTTTCGTTTCATCTGTTTCACTGATATGCCACATGGAACCACTTTATATTACCTGTTTGCCACTTGTTTCAACCTGAGAAGGTGTAAAAAAAGTCAACTACGTATCCATTTATAGCTTTGAACTTTCCAAACTTCTCTACCTCTCAAAACAAGGTTAGAGAAACCGTTGAAGGGTGGTATCAAAAAAGATGGAGGAAAAGAGTGGAATGATTGGGAAGTGGTTGAAGAAACACCTTCCCCTCTACGTTGCTGCAACAAGACACACTTTTATACTCAGCATTCGTGATGGGTCAGTCGATCTCTCCAATTTTAAGAAATGGCTGGTATGGTTTCTTATTATAATCTAACGGTCTGGGCATGTTTCTTCTGTGTTTTTTCTGTTCTTATGTTTCTTCTGTGTTTGTGTAAATCCCATTTGTGTTTTTACTGAATGGCATCTGATAAGAATGGCAAAACATTTGATTAATCAGTTGATTGGAAAATACGTAGTGGTGCTTTTTCAGGTGTCACATGTACTCCAATGACGTAGTGTGGATTTTGCAACTTACATAGTGTTCTATCGTTCACTGACTTTGGCCCTGGACACTGTATTGATCACAAATCATTAAGAGTTGCAGGCACAGGATTATATATTTGTGAGAGAGTTTGTCCCTTTTGTGGCTAGCGTAATGATTAAAGCTTCCAAGACTTCCGATGATAAGAATGATATGGAAGCTATATTGGGTGGTTTGACCTCTCTAAATGATGAGATTGACTGGTTCAAGCAAGAGGCCTCAAAATGGAGTATTCCACTCTCTGGCACCATTGTTCATAAGGCAAACGAGAATTACTGCATGTGCGTTTATCTCTTTGATACAGTTGAATTTAAGAGGAGATAATTAGCTGATCACTTGCTATAACTGCAGAATTCTCACCTTTAATTTGAATTTAAGTGGAGATAATTAGTTGATCACTATCAGTGTTCTAGTGCTATAGCTGCTGAATTCTCACCTTTAATTTAGGTAGTTTAAGCTAACACTGAGTACTGCAAGTATTTGCAGGTTTCTGGAGAGTCTGATGTTACCAGAAGTCGAATATGCAGTGGCTATCACAGCATTTTGGGCCATTGAAGCTGTGTACCAAGAAAGCTTTGCCCATTGCCTGGAAGAAGATAACAAAGTCTCTCAAGAATTACAAGAAACTTGCAAAAGATGGGGTAATGAAAAATTTGGTCATTACTGCCGTTCTCTTCAAAACATTGCAAATCGCTGTTTAGAGAAGGCTCCAGACCACGTTTGTGCAAGGGCTGAAGTAGCATTCCAGCGTGTTCTTGAGCACGAAGTTGAATTCTGGAACATGAGTCATGAAGGTGTTGGAAAGAGAGTAGATATCGTGTAGATGTTATGTTCTCTTGCCCCCTAAATGTTGATTGTTATACAATTTCTATTTTTTCTGCGAAAGAGTATCAACTGGTGATATACCTTTGTAGGGAAATCCGGGTCCGGATCTGATCCCGACCGCAGCAAAATAATTACGAAACTTTTTGCAACCTTTAATTTCCCAAAAATCAAGATTGCTTTAATTCTATAAAATGATTCATACAAATAGTAATAAAGCATAAACTTAATTCGTACTTTATTACGAACTTTATCTTTATCTTGTTGTATCCTTCGAACCGTTCCCGAAACAGATTCGTTTCAACTACCGTAGCCGCACAAATGTTTGACCCCTAACAATATCCACAGAATGAGTTCAGAGAACTTTGTAACTTTTACAGAGAAGGTTGAGTAAGAAATGCTAGCTCCATAGAGCTTAAGTCTATTTATAATAAGTTCTAGATACTTTGGTAATTTCATTAAAATTAAAGTCTAATTTTAATTAAACTTTATTTAGAATTATTTGTAATTATAATTAAATACTAATTTTGTCTAAATAAAATTCAATATCTCCTATTTATCCTTATTTATTAAATATCTCATATTTAATCATAAAGTTTCTAAAACTTTACAATCAAGTCCAACTTGATTAAATTAACTTTGCTCTCTTCAACCCATTCTATATGTGAGACCCATTAGGTTCCCAAATATGTTGACAATGATTATAAATTCTAATTCTAATTCATAATTAGAATTAGATAAATTAAAACTCCTTTTAATTTATCTATAATTTTTCAATTAAACAATTTATAATCATAGATCAAGATTGACATCTAACAAGACATCATGACCACCCAAATATTAAGAATGTCAAAGTGGTTTTGACTAACCTTTTCATGCATGATTTTTCCGTATAATTCAATTCTTTCATCATATAATGTTTCAATTAAGCATAGAGCATGAAATTAATGTCTATTCCATTATGAGCTCAATCATATTAGTTTTTCGCCATTAGCTATTGATTCAATTAATGAAATTTGTAAACTATTTACAAAATGTTATTTCACCTTAGTCAAGGATTTCTCGAATCAATACTAATCGAGAACAATCGAACATTCTCCCTAATTACTTTAGGGTGATGAATCATATCTTGATCACATAACTATCTCTATACAATTCATACTACATCTAATGAGTACTGATTGAACAACCCATGATTAAATAAGTCATAAATAGTATCAAAACGTAGCAATCCCTACACAAGATAATTTTGATGATCTGAAGTCAAAGGATCACTTATACAATCATCATAATGAGAATTTCATAGACATACAAGTAATGTTCCAAATAGATTTCTTATATTAGGTCTGTCCAGTGAACTTATTCTCAACAAATACCCACACGTTTGTTTAAGTATATCTATACTTTAGCCTATGAGATCGACTACTTCCTTCATAAGGAAAAACAAAACGTATGCTAGTCTTATACATTCTATTAATGTCCAATCTTAAAGAACAATGACTAGGAATATTTAGGGATAATACATAAATGCAATATGAATCTCATAATTATAATCTCATTAAAATTTTATTTCCAATGTAAAATTATGCTATGGACTTTATCATATACAACTAAACATGTACAAGATAAAGAATGTCTTTAAATAATTTGTCACTAAACTACAACCAAAGCGATTGGGTATAAGATATAAACCAACAATCTCCCATTTGCATTAAGCCAATCTTTTAAGTATTTCATACCACATTAGCATATGACAATTATTTTACTACTAGAACAGTGGCTTAATGAGAGAATTATACAAATTTCTCTATTGTGAGTACTTACTTAAGTCTTACAACTCCCATCTTAATTATCATCATAATTAAGAAAATTTGCCTAAACACATTCTTTGATCTTTAATGAAATGTTAGCTGCTTATACATGCCTAATGACTCTAATGTTCTACAGTACATTACTATCTTGAACAATTCAAAGAAACTCTATCAAGTTCACTAAAGAACTTATTGATCCAATTAATCATTTCCACTAAATGAAAAATGTATTATGGTTCAATTAACAATTATTGCTTCATTGGAACTTTCAAATCCTAAATGATATTGTTCTAAGTAAATAAACCTTAATCAGGATTTAATTGTAAAGTTATATCTTTATCATCTTGAACTTAAATATCAACTCACACATAGAGTAACGGATATCTTTAATACTTCATAAGTATTAAATGTCTCAAATACTAAACATCATTAATACATTGTCTATGTAATTGAATTAGAATAGGTCAACAACGTCCAATCTATCTCTATAGATCTAATTCCTATGATTAAGTTGTTAACCTTTTCATATCCAACAAGAGTTGTTCTTGGATAATTATGTTTTAAACAATTGAAAGTTAGAATTATTGTTCTTTATAAGCAATATGTCTCCACATACTCTTACTAAAGAGGATGACTATAGTCCCACTAACCTTCTTATAGACGTGATAAATTCACAATCATGTCCAAAACAAACTCTTTGAATTCATCATGAAAGTGAATCTTTCAATATCTTGTAGTCTTTTAACTATACATTAAATGTATCATTAAAGGCACTATTTCCAATTAGATGTATTATCATGCTATTTGAACTTTTAAAATTTCGTCTTACTCCTATTACTTATCTTAAAAACCATTCTCCTATAAGTATATGTTGAAACAAACAATTTGTACAACATGTTTGTAAGAATATATCCAACTTTTGGATATCTCATAACCTTTTAATACTTAATTTAGTTCTAAACTAAATGGATAATACATGCTTCAGCTAAGCGTCACATCCTTAAATCACTAGCTTTAACTATTTCAAAGACTTAGCATTTCATATCTAATATGGAATCGCGCTAATTGATTCAATTGGAACTTTAAAAGGTAAGTCATTATACTAGGCATTACTATAAAAGAAATATTGTTGCATCATTTAATATCTCATATTGTATTTTACTCCTTACATAAATCCATACTCTTATGAATTTAGTCGTGAAGGTATTTATCAAAGAATCTCATTCCTTATAGATAACCGAAGATTTAAAACTCACCACAATGATCTCATCAAAGTGCTTCAACATTCTCAATGCTTAATTTCTACTTAGATTTAAACAATTTGAATTTTTTCAAAATTTTAAATCAGCATTTCATTTAATACATATGATTATATCGTATAAATTCATTAGTAATATAATGAAATCTAATATTATCCTTTTATGAATTGTTATTCCATTTAATACATCACATGTAAAAAATTTAACAATTCAATATCATCATTATCCTTTCATCAAAGGTTGATTTGGTTATTCTTTAACTTTACAAGTTTCACAAGTTCCATACAATTTATAATCAAAAAGATACGTACATCCTAGTATGTAACTTTACGATTCTCGTTATGTTGATTAAACTGATATGGCATAAAAGGATAATCTCGGTTATCTAAATTTCAATTCTTGCCACTTATGTTAAGCATAAGTTTCTTTTGATCCAACATATACAAACTCTTTGTATAAAATTGGATCAACTACTTTTACTTAACAATTTATTTCTAACCATACATTGAACATTACAATAATGTTGAATCTAAATTCAATATCAAATACTCATAAGCATGAATTAGAAATACATATGATCTCTATCATATCACATATAGGCAAGAAAAGTTATGCAATCATTTTCTTCTTATGAAAACTATTATCATACTATAGTACATCCTTTAATTGTAGTCCATAGTTATGCTTTTATTAGGCTAAATTAAGTGGAACAATTCCAACAAAGTATTATATCTTTTAGCTTTACTCCCTGCAACCCTTTGCATTTTGCTATCATGGTGTTACATACATCTTACATGTTGTCATCAAAGTTTACAAGACATTAGTCAACTCAAAATGTCAATATGTTTTGTCATCTATATAAGTTTTACATATCTCTAAAAAAATTTTACTGAATCCACAACAAGAATTATAAGATAATAACATAATGAACATACAATTTTCTATCTAACGTTTGAGAACTCTTCTAAAACATAATCCTTTGACTAAGAAATTTAGTTCACTAAGTAAGGTAAAACCAAAACCCATACCACCGCAAACCACCACCTACTAAATAAGGTAAATTAAACTAAGAATAAAATACAAATGTAAGAAAAGCAAGTAATCAATTATATGCCATAACTACCAAACAAGATTAGGTCTTTAATCATGCATGTGGTTACTCCCACAATTTTATTCGAAATAATAGCCCCTCACTACTAATTGGAAAGGTTACTATAATCTCTCTAGTGGGCTAGGATCCCATTCAAATATAATTGACCTTGATTTTGGTCAACAAATCAACTAGACTTAAATTAGGCAAATAATAACTTTATCAATCATATCTCATGTGACTCCTAGATCTGTTAGATGACAACTCTTGCCAAAATATATCTTATATATTGTTCCTAACCTTGCCTCTAAATTCATGTGATCATGAGTTTGCTAATCTAAATCACACAAATTTAGTTAAGTAAAACCCACTTTCATAAGATTAGATATGTTCAGGTTAAATCGGCCTTGAGTTTGCTCAACAAGCCTACAATAAACCGAATTATGGTTTATTCTTGTAACAATGGAAGGCAACTTTCACATTCTTAACATGTACTTAAAATTTTAACGAGGGATTTAACTTCATTTGTCTCATTAAACATAAATTGCATGCAAAATATCACACATACAAAACATACAATTTATCATGCATCCAATATATATGTCAACCATATAAATAAAGTTTGCAACATATGCATTCATAATCAAATTATATGCATAAAATATCAAGTTTCGCTTGATTCTAGTTATTGATCTTCATAAACTAAAATAACATTTCCAACTCCTTGGAAAAATTTAATTAGATTAAAAACATTAATTCTTAAATAAATTAAATTTCTATTCAAAATTTAATTTTAATTTGATTTGAAAACAATTTTCAAATCCAATTGGAAACTATTTCCAATTTATCTTGACTCCTTTAACAAAAATTAATTGAAAACAATTTTCAATAAATTATTCTTCTTACTTATTATAATTTAAAAAACTTCTTTTTCAAAATTATATAAGTAGCACATTCTAATCCGATTAAAATATTTCTAATCTAATTAGCAATTACTATTTCTAATCTCATTAGAAATTATTTTTCCTTAATTGGAAAACCATTTTCTAAAATTAAAAGAAACTACTTTCAAAATTAAGTAAAACACTTTTAAATTTAATTAAGAAAGTCATGATATATTATTATTTAGAGATTGATTTCTTAATTAATTAGAAAATCTTTCTTTAATAAATCAGAAAACTATTTTCAAAAATATTAAAGAAAGCACATTTTTCTTAATCAATAAATGAAAATACTTTTCAAATTTTAATCAAGAAAAATACTTTTTCTAAAAATCAAGAAACTTGTTATTCATAAAGAAACAATTTCTAAATAAATTAAATAACAATTCTCTAAATAAATAAAAATCATAAATTTAATTTATCTCAATCAAATTGAAATAAGAAAATTTAATTAAGAAATTTTTTTTTCAATTACTTATGAAAACAATTTTCTTAATTTTAAGGAGTCTAATTAATTAATTTTATTCTTATAGAAACTAATTAATCCTTATTTTAGAAACTACTTTTCTTACTAATTAATTTCAATCTAATTGAAAATAATAAATTCTAATTTTAGAAACTACTTTTCCGAAATTAATTAGGAATCAATATAATTATTAATCTTAATCATATTAAGAAAAATAACTACTTTAATTTTGAAATTGAATTTTTTTTAAAAAAACAAATTTAAAAAAATATTTGGAATAAAATTTATTAAGATTACATTAATCCTAATCCTAAAACATGTCTTATTTTGAGACTAGAATAGATCAAAAGAGTATCCAAATACCCTTTATTCTTAGTTTTAGGCTAGAAAAAATCTATACCTAAGCAAGTTCATTCCTAAACCTATGTCCAAACATCATTTCTTCTTTGAGTAAACCCTAAAATTAAAAAGACCACCTACAACCCATATCGCCGCCAACCACCACCCTTCGCCAAAACTCTCGCCGAAGACCACCGCTGGTCCTCGAGTCACTGGTTTAAGCACCAGTGGTGGTTCACCGCTGGTGTGCAACTCACCAGTGGCAATTTACCACTGGTTCTCTTGGCTGACCAAGTAACGTTACGCCACTAGTTCCAAGGCTGTTAGTGGCGGCTTCTCCATTGCATCACCGATTTCCAGCAAGCCCTGTCTCCAGCAAAAATGCAACAGCCAGCGAGAGTCACCGATATCCGCTGACTGCTGCAGTCCACCACCGTAGAAATAGCCAACTATGGTCTTCTCCAATGTGTGTCAACGCACCAATGCCCAAAACTCAACCACCAATAGCTAAACATCTTTCACATAACCAGACCAAAAACGTTTTCAACATCTCCATTCAACACACAATTTTCAAGATCATAAATTACAATCTCATAGTATTTTGGGTTTTTTAGGGGGGTTAATCCATTTGGTAGCCACAAAAACTGAAGGTTCAATTATTATGGGTTTCGAAAACCCACGTTATGAGAATGGTTATGGGTTGAAGTTCTACAAGTTACTACCAAAGAGTATTCGTAGAAGCTATGTTTCAAAATGCAAAAACATAAAACATATGCAGATGTAAGCGCAATTTCATAACAAACACTAGGCAATTCCAGAAATCGCAATAACCACTTCATGTAGTTATTTGTTTTTAGATTCTCAAACAAAAACCTAACTGCCACAAAACACATATAACACCAACCGCAACAACTTTGTTTCTTTTTTCCAGAAATTGTATGACTTCGCAAACCAGAAAAAACAACTAGTAATTTGCAAGCAAACCCAAATCGTAGACATACAACATATAGTATCCACTGGCTTCTTTTTTTCACAACTCCAAGGCTTGCCAAAATAATTACACAAAAACTAGCAAATGCAAGTCTCTTATTCCACAATTCCGGAATTTCAGAATTATTCAATTATCAGATTAGATCTGATTTTTTGAATGCAAAATTCGAATAATAACAATCAAAAGTTTAACAAAATTACAGAGTTGAAAACCTGCTTTGATATCACTATTAGGAAATCGAGTCGGGATCTAATCTCGATTGCAACAGAAAAATTACTAAACTGTAACCTTTGATTTCCCGTAAACCAAGATTACTTTAATTCTATAAAATGATTAACATAAATTGTAATAAAGCAGAAACCTAATTCATACCTTATTTTGAAATTTAATCTTTATCTTGTCATATCCCTTAAACTGTTTTCGAAACGGATCCGTTTCAACCACCGTAGTCACAAAAATATCTGGCCTCTAGCAGTATCCACAAAATGATTTTAGAGAACTTTGTAACTCTTACAGAGAGGGTTAAGCAAGAAGTGCTAGCTCCATAGAGCTTAAGCCTATTTATAATAAGTTCTAGGCATTTTGGTAATTTCATTGAAATTAAAATCTAATTTCAATTAAATGTTATTTAGAATTATTTGTAATTATAAATAAATTACCAATTTTGTCTAAATAAAATTCAATATCTCATATTTATCCTTATTTATTAAATATCTCATATTTATCCTTATTTATTAAATATCTCATATTTAATCATAAAGTTTTTAAAACTTTACAATCAATTCTAACTTGATTAAATTAACTTTGCTGTCTTCATCTCACTTCTATATGTGAGACCCATTAGGCTCCCAAATATATTGACAATGATTATAAATTTTAATTCTAATTTATAATTAGAATTGGATAAATTAAAACTTCTTTTAATTTATCTTTAATTCTCCAATTAAACAATTTATAGTCATAAATCAAGATTGGTAGCAACGCATCATGACCACCTAAATATTTAGGAATGTCAAAGTAGTTTTGACTAACCTTTCTGAATAATTCAATCC
>JANQBM010328902.1:0-20123 GCA_025594535.1 Erythroxylum domingense
TATATGATACTTTTACCCGCAATTTTTTATTTGGTAAGACCATTCAAAATTAAATCTTAAAATATTAGCTACATATTAAGAACATGATTGTTGTCTTACATTATTTAAGTATGAAACTAAAGTTTTATTTATTGTAAGGCTTATTGAGTGACTCAAGACCCTTTTAACTTGAATATATTTTATCTTAAATCAATAGGTCATATTTAACTAAATTTGTATGACTTGGAAGAGTGATTCATTATTATATGAAATTAAAGGTAGGGTTAGAAATAACATATAAGATAGATTATAGCAAGAGTTGTCACCTAAAAGATTTAAGAGTCGTATGATATGTGATTGATAAGGATTGTATCTACCTAATTTAAGTTTAGTTGCTTTGTTGAGCGACTTAACATCAACTAAATGTAAATGGGATTTTAACCTACTAAAGCGATTAGAGTAATCTTTTCGAATATTAAGAATGGATATTATGTTGAATAAAATATTGAGAGTAACTAAATAAATGATAAAAGTTCTAATCTTATTTGGTTATCATGGCATATAATCAATTACTTGCTTTCTTATATTTATGTTGTGTTTTGATTATAAATTACCTTTAGTTAGTATAGTTGATATTAAAAGTTAGAGATTTCTTGGATATAGGGTTAGGTTTGAGAATAGTTTTCAAAAACAAATAAAAAGTTTATGTTCATTATCCAATATTACTAGTAATCCTTTTTGAGGATTTCAGTGATAAATTTTAAGAAATCTGTCAATGTCATATTGATTGCAAAATGTGCTGACACTTTAAACTCGACTAATGTCTCATAAATTTTAATGACAATATGTAAGGTGAATGTCAACATTATAATAGCACGATATAAAAGGTTACATAAAGTAGAGTTGAAAGGTATAATATCTTGATATAATTGTTCCACTTAATTTAGCGTATTAAAAGCATAAATATGGACTACAATTTAAGGCATTGACTTACATATGATAGTAGTTTTTAATTATAAGAAAAATGATTGCATGAATTTTCTTACCTACTAGGTGTGATAAAGATTATGTATATTCCTAGTTTATGCTTTTGAGTTTTCTATACTAAATTCAGATTCAACATTGTTACAATGTTTAATGCATGATAGGAAATAGTGTGTTGAGATGAAAGTAGTTTATCTAAGTTTATGAAAATAATTTGTATGTGTTGGATCAAAAGAATATTTATACTTAAGTGGTAAGATTACAAAGTTAGATAATTAAGACTTATCATTTTATATTGAGTAGGTTAAATTGACATTATGAGAATGATAAATTTACATGAAAGATATATGTATCCTTATGATTATGAATCATACGAAAATTGTGAAACTTGTTTGGTCAAAAAAGTAAATAAGTCAACTTTTAGTGAAAGGATGATGAATTGTTAAATCTTATACATTTGATGTATTGGATATAATAAAGATTCATAAAAGGAAAACACATGTATCTCATTAGATGTACTAATGACTTTATGTGATATAGTTATATAAGTTAAATGAAACAATTTTTTAATTTTTAAAAGTTTAAATTAGTTAAATCTAAGAAAAAATAAACATTGATAATTTTAAAACACTTCGATAAGATTAATATGGTGAGATTTAAATTTTCTTATTTATCTATAGGAAATGAGATTTTCTAGTGAATACCTCCATAACTAAATACCATTATTGTATGAATTTATATAAAGAGGAATGTAATATGAGATATTGTATGGTGCAATATTTATTTCTTTTATAGCTATGCCTAGTACAATAACTTACCTTTGATAGTTTTAATTAAATCAATTGGCAAGGTTTCATATTAGATATGAAATAGTAAGAAGAGTCTAAGTTAATGATTTTAGGATATGGTGCTTTTGCAACATGTATTATCTAATAAGTTTAGAACAAAATCAGGTAATAGAAGGTTATGAGATATCCAAAATGTTAGATATATTCTTATAGACCCATTTAAAAAAATATTTATTTCCAAAAACACTTATAGGAGAATGGTTTTCAAGATAATTAATGGAAGAATATGAAGTTTGAAAAGTTTAAATATTATGAAAATTCATGTAATTGGAATTAATGCCTTTGCTGATATGTTTGAAGTATAATTAAAAGGTAATGAGATATTGAAAGATTCACTTTCTTAATGAATTCAAATAATTTTTTAAAAAAGATTATTATAAATTTATCATGTCTATAAGAAGGTTAGTGAATGTATAGTTTTTCTCTTCAGTGGAAGTGTGTAGAGACATACTGCTCATAAAGAACAAAAATTCATATTTTCAAATTTTGAACATATGATAGTCTAAGATAAACTATTATTGGATATGAACAAGTACAACTTAACTTTAGGGATTAGATCTATAGAGATAGATGCAAAATTTATTTCCCTATTCTAAAGTGATGTACTTAGATAATGTACTAAAGATGTTTAGAATATGAAATATTTAATACTTATGAAGTATTAAAGATATCCATTATTTTATGTGTAAGTTGATATTTAAGTTCAATATTATTTGAATATTAACTTTAAAAGTAAATCCTAATTAAGATATATTTTACTTGGAATATCATTATTTTGAGATTGGAAAGTTTCCAATGTAACTTCAATTACTAATCAATCCTTAATACATTGTTCATTTAGTAGAAATGATTATTTGGTTCAAGGAGTCCTTTAATTAACTTAGTATAATTCCTTGCATTGCTCAAGAAAGTAATATATTGTAGAACATAAGAGCCATTGGGTGCAAAATGAGCTAAGGTCTCATCAAATATCTAAGTATATAGTTATGAAATTTCTCTTAATTTTGATGATAATTGAGAAGAAAGTTGCAAGATTTAAGTAAGTGCTCGCTATAGAGAATCATATAGAATTCTCTTACTAAACCACTATCTCGATAGTAGCATACTCATCATATAGTGATACGGTATAAGATATTTAAACTATTAGCTTAATGCAAGTTATAGATTGTTGGTCTATGTCCTACAGCTAATCGGTTGGTTATAGTTTAGTAACATAATTCTTTAAAGATATTTATTTTCCTATATATATTCATATGTATATGATAAATTCTATATAATAAATGTACATTACAAATGAATTAGGATGAGATTATAATTTTGATATTCATATTTTATTATATATTATCTTTAAATTATTCTTATTCTTTATTCTATTGAGATTGAACATTAATAGAATGTAAAAAAAAATAGCATACATTATGCTTCTTCCTTAAAAAGGAAGTAGTTAATCTTATAAACTAAAGTATGAAAATAATGAAATAATTATCTGGGAACTTATTTGAACTAATCCTACATGAGAATTCTATTTGGAACATTACTTGTATGTTAGTGGAAATTTTCATTATGATGATTATATAAGTGTTCCTTTGATTTGAGATCTCTAAATTATCTCATATAGGGATTGCTATATTTTGATACCATTTATAACCTATCCTAGTCAAAAGTATCTCAATCAATAGTCATTGAATATAACATAAACCATATGGAGGTTAGTTGAGTGGTTAATATTGGATTTAGCATCCTAAAGTGATTAGGGAGAAATTTTCATTATTCTTGGGGAAATTCTTAGTCAAGGTGGAGTGAAACTTTGAAAATAGTTTTTAAATGTCAATAATATAATTAATTGTTGTAGTAGTGCTCTAAAGGCAATCACCTTTACTACTTTTGTACTAACTTTATTTTGATTAATAAAGCGAAAGGCATTTTTTCATTAATTTGATATTC
Organism: Erythroxylum domingense; assembly: GCA_025594535.1. Taxonomy (NCBI): domain Eukaryota; kingdom Viridiplantae; phylum Streptophyta; class Magnoliopsida; order Malpighiales; family Erythroxylaceae; genus Erythroxylum; species Erythroxylum domingense. The sequence continues at coordinate 3,756 of JANQBM010328902.1, forward strand.
GTTTATATATGAATTGATATTGATATTGATCTTAAATTGAATTAATGAAGTCTATGATACAAAACACAGAATGAAGGAAATTATGATAAGATCATGATAATGACGTTTCTATCATATGCAATTATGTTAGTATCTAAATAATCCCTAGTCATAGGACTAATAAGACAAGACATTATTAATCTAGACAGAGTAGCATATGTTATACTCCTTGATTTGATCTTGTAATAGATCTCACAAACTGTAAGCATGAGATGTTTAGAGTTAATATATGGATGCTTACTAATGGTAGTAACTACATTGGATGACCTACAATGAGATTATCATATGGATGATCTATCAAATGTAATTGATCAATCTCATCATATCAAATGTCAATGATCAATATCATCATAGCAATGGTGCATATATCCTTAGACTTGAGGTACTCAAGGGTATCTTAGATACTAATCCTGTGCTTTGAGATCATTCCTTATTACCTCAAGATGAGGTCACTCTTATGGTGGTGATTCGGTACAGTTATTGGTATTCGAAGGTAATTGGGTAGCCAATAGAGAATTCACCACTCCTGATAGAAGGAGATGATACCCACGACCTCTTATCGGGTTCATTACTCAGGAGTCTTTGGGTAGAGCAGTCATGTGTCATGAAGATAGTCTTCAATGACACATAGAGTAATGAGATCCTAGGACAAGAACTAACATCACTTAGACTAGATATGACGTAGTCACTCTAGTGGGAGTTGACACATAGCCCATACTCCGAACCAAGTGGGGTATAATATGGTGAAAGGATGAATTGCATGGTAATTGTCTATAGAAAGGTTCATAAGTTGGATAATTAACTATCCAAGAGTTAGTGTATTAATCCATTTATATTCCGATAAATTGGCATCATGAAACCCTTTATGATTTGCTTAAATTAAAAGTTAATTTAAGTGGCAGGAAATCTTCCATAATTTGCTTGAATTAAGAGTTAATTCAAGTTCCTAAAATAACTGGAAACCTAGGGGTCACACGTATAAAAGATCGAATGAAAAAACATAGTATGTATGGCTGATTTTAAGTAAGCCACGATCGTGGACTATTGGCCATGATTGTGACCGAAGGCATGAATGAATACATAAGTGAGTTCTTTACTTATGTACATAAGAGAGTCTAACCACTTCTTACACACTTTAGTGAGAGCATAAGGGCTCTAGAAGAGTTCTAGAGTGAGAGAGAGGTGTCAAGAATCTTGTTCTTGCAATTTATTCAATGGTTGCATGAATCAAAGTGTATGCAACAAGAGTTTTGATCTTTCTTTTCATTTTGAGCATCTACTAAAACTCATCTAGTTTGGTGGTCAAATCACCCTTAAATATTGTTTCTTCTTAATCTTTACGTGTTCTTGGGTGATCAAAGAAGGGTTTAGTATTTACAACAACCCAAACAGGGAGAAGAAACAAGAAAGGAGGAGAAACAAAAAGTAAAAGTTTTATATTTAAAGTTCTTATATATGTCTATGCATGCATGTGCGATTCTGGTTTTCCGAATTGTCATCTGATCGAAATCAAGATTTTGACACTTCCATTGCAACTTTATGCATGTGATCCATGCATCCATGGAAAAACCTAACAATGGTATTTGAGCAAGTTTATGCATGTATTAGAAGATGTAATGAACATGTGCAAAGTGTTTGCTGGGTTGTGACTGACACGTATGTTGATTTTGAATAATTTGTGTAAATTGTAAAAAAAATATTTTTCTGTTTTTCTTTCTTAGAAATGTTTATAAGATGTTATATCATATTTCTATCAAAGTAAATTTCAATTGAATGTCATTTGCTATTTTATTTAGAATTAATATCTAGACTATTCATATGTTGGTTTATGGTAATTTCTAAAAAACTAAATGCTTATGCTAATTTTGAAAATTTATTAATAATTTTAGAATTTTTTTTATAATTTTCTTTCATATAAATGTTTATAAGGTGTTATGTTATTTTTATGTCAAATAAAAATGCAATTGAATGTTATTTACTATTTTATTGCGAATTTAGTTTTCAGCCTGATGGATGTATGAATTTCTGGGAAATTTTGGAAATCTGATGAACATGCATGCTTGTAAATTCCATATTATTTTTATAAAAATTATTTTATGAATTTTATGCATGCACATGCAAGATGAGATGTTTCCATATGTATGTGATGCATGACACTTGTTGTTAAATTGCTTATCTTATACATGCATGATGTAAAGTTTGACTAGTGTTAGAAGTAATATGACAAGTGTCATACACATGTGATGTGCTGGATAATTCCTATTTATTAATAAATAATTCCTAAGAATTAAGCTTTGGAATTTTTTTATTAGAAACATTTAGAATATGTATAAGACTTTGGAATTTCCCAGAATTAATTGAATTTGATTTAATTATTAAATCAAGCCAAAGTCAATATTGGTTAACTTTTTGAAAACTGATGGAGTTGAGTTACCTAATGACTAATAGTGTATGTATTTCAGTTATAAGACCTTAATAAATTTTTTATATGATAAGAAATGTATTATTTTGATGGTAATAGCATGCTTAGTGTCTAGTAGGTTAAGATTGAAATTAAGATTCTGGAAATTAAGATTCTGGAAATTTTCTGAACATCGAATATGTGCCTTTAGTGTCTAGTAGGTTAACTTATTTATGTTGATGATTTTGATCATGAAGATAATTTTGGCTTGTGTCGAAATTGTTTAGATAAATTTGAAATGACCTAGGGATATTATAGATGACTAATTGATGTATGGGAATTTCGGAAACCTTAGGGATTAATTTAGATTTAATCCAAATAGAGCATAGCATTTCTAATGTGACTAGAAAAAGGGCATATAATGTGACTAGAAAAAGGGCATATATACATAGATTAAAGTTTTTAATTTGGACATCAAAATAATTGAATTTTGGGGTTCCTAATTGAATAACATTTATAATTTGAATTAGCCAAGACTAACTCTAGTACTCGATTAAGTTCAAGAGTTGAATTAAATCACAAACTTTAGATACATAGTCAAATCATAACCTAAATTAAACTCCTTTGTATGATACATGCATTAGATGCATTTTAAGGGTTGTTATGGATATAGGCTCAATTTAATTGAGTTGCCCATAATCTGAATATATATATTTAATATATATATACAAGATCATCCAAGAATTGATGAGACCAAAGAACAACTCCCTCAACCAAATATGAAGACTTACACCTTCCATTGATATGGCAAGAACCAAAGTTCTTTTAGAGTTAGGTTGATGGGAAAACTCAAGCCCGCTCTACACGAATATGTTCAAACCATGGAAATTAGATTTCTGGATTAATAAGTTGGTCATAACTGGAAGCGTTGATTTGTTAGGCAAACCTAAGGTCGACTTGGATAGAGGCGAAGTTGGGTAATATACATGGGATGTATATAAATCAAGAGTTGATAACCCAATGAGTGTGCTAAATCAACAGTTAATGGTATAAGTTGATGGTTACATAACTGAATGCAATTGGTATGAATGATATCTACCGATTGACCTAAGGTGGCTTGTTGGACAAACCCAAGGTCATTCTTGGTGATATCGGATATCGACCCATTAAGAAAACTATAAGTTTTCTTAAATTCATAGTGAGGGCTATGGATTTGAATAAGCATAGTGGGACCCAAAATGCATATGTTTAAAATCCTTATCAATACACATTAGTGTACATTCTAACACTTTCTCTCATTCTTCTAAGTTATTAAATCGCCACGATATCTTCATCTAGTGTGAACCTACACTCTCTATTAGATTCTAACAAACTCACGAGACCAAACTTTTTGGATTGGCTACAAAATTTGAGAATTGTTCTTAAATCCAAAAAACTAGGATATGTCCTAGATGAATCACTTCCCAATCCCCCTGCTATTGATGCATCTGATAAGGATCAAAAAGCTTTCAAGAAGCTCTAGATGATAATGTGCTGGCTAGCTGTATGAAGTTGGCCTCTATGTCACCAGAACTGCAAAATTAGTATGAGGCTATGGATGCTCATACTATAGTTTACCATATGAGGGAATTGTTTAATGAGTAAGCTCAGTTTGAAAGGTTCAAGACCTTGAGGTTGCTTTTCCACTCTAAGATGACTGAGCGATCATCTCCAGTGCAGTATGCGCCAATGATGTATGGATATATTGAGAGGTTAGGTAGTTTAAGTTTCGTAATGGATCATAAGTTAAGTTTCATAATGGATTATAAGTTAAGTATAGACTTAATTCTGATCGGTATAAATGATAGTTATTCACTATTTGTGCTTAGCTATTGGATGAACTAAATATCCACATCGATACCTGAGCTTATTAATATACTCAAAACAGCTGAACAAAATGTCAAGAAAGACAATAAGGCTGTGATGCTAGTCGACTCTTCTTCTGGTTCTCGCAAGAAGAACTAGAAGAAGAAGAAGAAGTCCAAGAAGCCAGTGGGAGGTGTAGCTAAGAAGAAGGCAAAGGATACGACTTCAAAGGGGATATGCTTTTATTGCAACAAGGAAGGACATTGGAAGAGAAACTGCAAAGCTTATCTGGAGTTGCTGAAGCAGAAGAAGGCATTAGGTGCCCTACCGTCTACTTCAGGTATGTTGTTTGTCATTGAGGTTAATACTATTTCTGATCATAACATTTGGGTATTAGATACTTGATATGGCTCACATATATGTGTTGATATGCAGGGTCTTAGGTATAATTGACCGCTTAAGAAGGGAATGATGGACCTTCATTTGGGAAATGGAGCAAGAGTTGCTGCATTAGCCATAGGGACATGTTTTGAATCTTCCTAGTGAGCCAGAGTTAATTTTGAATAATTACTTTTATGTACCTGTTGTGACAAAGAATATTGTATCTATTTCATGTCTTAATGAAGCGAGATTTCATTTAACTTTTTCAAGCAATGGTTGTTCAATTAAGTTAAATGAAATGTTGTATAGTCCTACTATATTGTGCAATGGAATTTACATATTAGATATGTGTAATCCAATTTTAAATATCAATGACAGTAAAAGACAAAAATGAGATAACTTAAAATCATCTTACTTATGGCATTGTCAACTTGGCCATATAAGTGAGAAATGCATGATTAAGCTACAAAAGTGTGGTAGCTTAAGGTCATTTGATTATGAATCATATGACACATGTCAATCTTGTTTGTTAGGCAAGATGACTAAATTACCTTTTAAAAGAAAGGGTGAACGAGCGAATGGGTTGTTAGACCTAATATATTCTGATGTATGTGGTCCGATGTCCATTCATGCCAGAGGTGGTTTTATGTAGTTCATTACCTTTATTGATGATTATTCACAATATGGGTATGTTTATTTAATGAGATATAAGTCTGAAGCATTTGAAATGTTTAAACAATTTAAACATTTCAATTAGAGAAATAACTCGGTAGAAGTATTAAGACACTTCAATCAGATCGAGGTGGTGAATACTTAAACGAGGAGTTTCTAACTTATCTCAGAGATAATGGGATGGTATCCCAGTGGACTCAACCTTACTCACCGTAACATAATGGTGTAGCTGAAAGGAGAAACCGAACCTTGTTGGACATGATAAGTTCAATGATAGGCTTGTTAAATGTACCAAAATCCTTTTGGGGTTATGCACTCGAGACTGCTATTTATGTGACAAACAGAATCCTTTCAAAGGCAGTTGAAGTTACTCCATATGAGATATGGTCTAATAAAAGGCCCTATCTTTCTCATATGAAAGTTTGGGGTTATCCGACTTATATGAAGTGGATTCAATTAGATAAGCTTGAATCTAAAGCTGATAAATGTCTGTTTATAGCATATCCTAAAGAAATAATTGGATATCAGTTCTATAATGTTTTAAAGCAAAAGGTGTTTGTCTCAAAGCATGTTTTCTTTTTAGAGAAAGAGTTTCTTCTAAGAGAAAACAACGGGTTCAAAGTTGAACTTGATGAAGTTCATGATGCTCAAACAGACACAAATCAATTGCCTGAGCCTAAATTGTTGTTCACAGAGATGAGAAAACAGTTGAACCTTCTAACATATAAAATATTCATAGGTCAAGTAGGATACGCAATGTTCTAGAGAGATATGGATTTCTCGTAAGTGAATATAATGATGTATTGCTCATAGAGGAAGATGAGCCTACAAATGAAGAGGCTCTGAAGAGTTCAAAATCTGAAAAATGGCTTCAAGCCATGAAGTCTAAAATGGATTCCATGTATGAGAACCAAGTATGGACTTTGGTTGACCTACCCGAAGGGTTAAAACCCATAGGGTGCAAATAGATTTTCAAGAAGAAAATCGATATGGAAGGTAATATGATTACCTATAAAGTGAGGCTAGTCGCTAAAGGTTATCATCAAAGACAAGGAGTTGACTATAACGAGAATTTTAGCCTCATAGCTATGCTTAAATCCATTAGAATAATCCTAGCCATTGCTGCTCATTATGATTATGAAATATGGCAGATGGATGTGAAGATGACTTTCCTAAATGGAAACCTAGTTGAGCATGTGTATATGATACAACCTGAGCTTCGTACCCAAAGATAGTAGAAAAGAATGCAAGCTTAAATAATCTATTTATAGATTAAAGCAAGCATCTAGGATTTGGAACATCCGATTTGATGAGACAATAAAAGAGTTTGGTTTTTTACAAAATCCTGATGAACCTTGTGTATACAAAAAGGTTAGTAGGAGTGTTATCATTCTCCTTGTGTTATATGTGGACGACATATTACTAATGTGAAATGATGTCTCAAGTTTGCAATCAACCAAAATTCGGTTGTCCCAAAATTTTTCCATGAAAGACCTTCGAGAAGCAACTTATATATTGGGAATAAAGATCTATAGAGATAGATCAAGGAAGTTGCTAGGTCTTTCACAGTCAACATATATAGATAAAGTGCTAAATAGGTTTAGCATTGAGCAGTCTAATAGAGGGTTTCTTCCTATGACTCATGGGATAAAACTCTCGAAATCTATATGTCCTAAAATGTAAGATGAGAGGACTCGCATGAGTATGATCCCGTATGCTTTAGCAATTGGGTCAATCATGTATGCTATATTATGTACAAGACTTGATATATTGTATACGCTTTAAGTTTTATGAGCAGATATCAATCAGATCCTAGTAAATGTCACTAAGTGGCTGTCAAGAATATCCTAAAGTATTTGAGAAGAACTAAGGATGTATTCTTGATATATAAAAATGAAGATCTTGAAGTGAGCGGGCATACGGATTCTAGTTTTCAATTTGACCAGGATGACTCCAAATCCCAGTCAGGTTATGTTTTCTCACTGAATGGTGGAGCAGTCAGTTGGAAGAGTTCCAAACAAGAGACGACTGCAGATTCGACGATCGAGGCAAAGTACATTACAGTTGTGGAAGCGAAAAAAGAAGTTGTTTGGGTCAAGAAGTTCATTATGGGACTTAGAGTGGTTCTGAGCATAGTAGACCTAATATTGTTGTACTATGACAACAATAAGGCATTGCTCAAGCCAAAGAACCAAGGTCTCGTCAGAGGTCTAAGCATGTACTTAGGAGATATCACCTAATCAGGCAGATAATTGATAGAGGTGATATGAAGATAGAGAGAGTGCCTATAGATTAAAACATCGTTGATCATTTGACTAAGCCACTTCCTCAAATAAAATTTGATTCTTATGTATTCGCCTATGGTATTAGATACAAAGGCGATTGTCTTTAGTGCAAGTAGGAAATTGTTAGAGTAGTGTTCTAAAGGCAATAACCTTTAACACTTTTGTACTAACTTTATTTTGATTAACAAAAAGAAAGCCATTTTTTCATTAATTTGATATTCGTTTATATATGAATTGATATTAATCTTAAATCAAATTAATGAAGTCCACAATAGAAAACATAACATGAAGAAAATCATGATAAGATTATGATAATGATATTCCTATCATGTGCAATTATGTAGTATCTAAATAATCCCTAGTCATAGGATTAATAAGACAGGACATTATTAATCTAATCAGACTAGCACATGTTATACTCCTTGATTTGATCAAGCAGTGGATCTCACAGACTGTAAGCATGAAATGTTTAGAGTTAACATGTAGATGCTTCATAAGGGTAGTAAGTACATCTGATGACCCACATTGAGATTATCATATGGATGATCTATCAAATGTCCATGATCAATCTCATCGTAGCAATGGTGTAAATATCTTTAGATTTGAGGTACTCAAGGATGTCTTGGATACTAATCATGTGCTTTGACATCATTCCTTGTTACCTCAAGAAGAGGTCACTCTTATGGTGGTGATTTGGTATAGCTATTGATATTCAAAGGTAATTAGGTAGCCAATAGAGAATTTACCACTCCTGATAGAAGGAGATGATACCCATAGCCTCTTGTCGGGGATATTACTAAGGAGTCTCTAGCCAGAGCAGTTATGTGTCATGAAAAGAGTCTTCAATGACACATAGAATAATAAGATCCCAGGACAAGAACTAACATCACTTGGACTAGATGTGACGTAGTCAATCTAGTGGGAGTTTACACATAGCCCATACTCCGAACCAAGCGGATATAGTATGGTAAAAAGACGAATCACATGGTAATTGTCTATGGAAAGGTTCGTAAGTTAGATAATTAACTATCGAAGAGTTAGTGTATTAATCCATTTACAGTCTAGTAAATTGGCATCATGAAAAACTTTATGATTTTCTTGAATTAAGAGTTAATTCAAGTGATATGAAATCTTCCATGATTTGCTTAAATTAAGAGTTAATTCAAGTGCCTAAAATAACTGAGAACCTAAGTGTCACACACATAAAAGATCGTGACCGAAGGTGAGCCTAATTTTAAGTAGGCCATGATCATGGATCATTGGCCACTATCGTGACCGAAGGCATAAATGAGTACATAAGTGAGGCCACGATCATGACCGAAGGCACAAATGAGTACATAAGTAAGGCCACGATCATGACCGAAGGCACAAATGAGTACATAAGTGAGTTCTTCACTTATGTACACAAGAGAATCTAACCACTTCTTACACGTCTTAGTGAGAGCATAAAGCCTTTAGAAGAGTTCTAGAGTGAGAAAGAGGTGTCAAGAGTCTTGCTCTTGCAATTTACGCAATTGTTGCATGAAGCAAAGTGCATGCAATAAGAGTTTTGATATTTCTTTTCATTTTGAGAATCTACTAAAACTCATCTAGTTTGGTGCTCAAATCACCCTTACATATTGTTTCTTCTTGATCTTTGCATGTTCTTGGGTGATCAAGGAAGGATTTGGTGTTTACATCAACCCAAACAAGGAGAAAAAGTAAGAAAGGAGGAGAAACAAAAAGTAAAAAGTTTTGTATTTCATATTCTTATATATGTCTATACATGCATGTGTGATTCTGACTTTTCTGGGTTATCTTGGGATTGAAATCAAGATTTTGACACTTCCGCTGCAATCTCATGCATATAATGCATGCATCAATGGCAAAACCCAACATTAATTACTATCGATGGAGAATTAATATAATTATAATCAAATAGAGTAGATATTAATTTCATCCTTTATATGGAATCAAAATATTGTATAATAAAATAATTAAATTATACAGAAAAATTAAACACATAAAGGTTATTCAAATCCACTTTGACATTCTTGATATTTTAGTAGTCATGTTGCGCTGCTAGACGCGATTCTTAATCTATGGATGTAAATTATTTAATTATAAAATTAAAGATAAATAAAAATAGCTTAATTTATTTTATCTAAAATATAATTTTGAGTTTATAATTTATATCTATTGCCAACATATTTAGTAATGGATCACACATAAAGAACAATAGATGAGAGAAAAGATAATTTAATCAAGTTGGACTTGATTGTAAAGTTTGAGAAATTTTTAAGATTAAATATGAGATATTTAATAAATAAAGATCAACATAAGTTATTAGATCTTATTTGAGCCTAATTGGTATTGAATTATAATTAATTTTAATTTTAATTAAAGTTTTATTAAAATTATAATTTTATTTTAGTTAAATTATTAAAAATTTCAAACTCTATTATAAATAGACTTAAGTTCCAAGAGAGTTATCACTTATTATCCAAACCTCTCTACATTACTTGTAGTGTTCTCTCAAAACATTTTGTAGATATTATTAAAGGTTAGGCACATGTATGACTAAGATGGTTAAAATGAGCCAATTTTAGAAACAGTTTTAAAAAGACAACAAAAAATGATCAAATCTAACAATAAAGTATAAATAATGATTCATACTTCATTATGTTTTGTGTGTTAATCATGTTAAAGAATTTAAATGATCTTATTCCATTATATGTGAAATTGGATCTCGCTCTAATTTGCTAAGAGTACATCATTTAATTCATATAATTATTATATATCTTTAACATATGTTATCATTAGTGTCTCCAAAAGAAAGATAAATGATCCTCCATATTGTAACTTCTTAATAAAAACATCAAATAAATTACATGTATAAAGTAGGTAAGAAATTACTAAACTATCTTGCATATATTTTAATGAGCACACATTATTGTCATCTTTCCAATGTATTAACTCAAGTATGTAATTGCCATGGCCATATCGTAAACAACTTTAAAAACAAACTATTATTTTTAGACGGTCATTAAGGGAAGATGACCAGCCAAGTTCCAAAATCACTCGGCATAAATTGATCAACTAATCTATCCAACAATGTCTCTGTTGCAACTGAAAAGAACATGAGAGAGAAAATACTCCTTCTACTCTCTAGACTTTCTTCTCTTCTTTGAATAGATCCTTCTTTCTCTACAACCTCTAACTTTGCTTGCCCATTTCAACTCATTTCCCTTCAGTTTTCCACCCAGCTTCACCATTTATGGCCCTTCCTTCATCTCTGCCTAGTTGTCACGGCCAGGAGTTATTTTGTATTTCTGCCCCTACTTTCCTCTCCAGCCCTTGCTTCTTTTTGTTGTACCTAGTAACTGTCCTAAAACGCACTTCCCTGTCATAATCAAACTTTCATTTAAATCTTAACGGAGTATGATTTCGCTTTTTACCATCATCTTCCATCTCCTCCCCTACTCCATCAAAGCCAGATATTAAGAACCCTAACATGCCAGCCGACACTCACTCGCCTTCCCATTCAACAGACTAACCTTTCATAATCCCAACCCCATAAACTTATTCTCCTTCCCATTCAACATATCAGCCTTCCATAACCCTAACCCACTTAACTCTAGCAGCGAATGTGTTTAAGAATTTTACTGAAACTAGAAAAATCTGGAAACAGGTAGTAGGGGATAAGTCAAATTCTTCCTTGTTCTATAGCCCTCCTGTTGAACTTGAAGGAAAGCTGATTGTGGCCCTAAGCATCGACATTCTAAAGGAAGGTTTCAAAGACTTAGGAAATAACAATTATAGGCTTCTCATGGATAAACGTCCTGCTTTCCATGTGATACAAGCATGGACTCAAAAAAATTGAATGGTAGAGGCTTACAAAAGGTGGTATTAACTGAGAATGATAACATTATATTCACCTTCATTTCAAAATCTGAAGCTCAAGAGGTGATAGAAGAAGGCCCATGACATATCTCACAGCTTCCTTTATTTCTCCAGAATTGTCAACCTATTATGGAATTAGAAAAAATCATATTAAATAACATTGCTTTATGGGTGAACATATAATATTGGACAATAAAAGGTTTAAGCATACTAGGAAGCTATTTAGGAAAGTCAATATGGATGGATGAAAATACATCTTTAAGGAAACATGTAGGCTATGCTAGATTATGTGTGAGTACAGACATTTCTAAATAAATGAAAGATAGTATTCCAATACTAAGGTTGGCATATGGAAATACTCTCAGAGAAGACAAGGTAATGGTTACTTATTAATGGAAACCATCCCTATAAGCACAAGGTAAAGGATAAAAAGGAAATAATCTCAGAGAAGACAAGGTAATGGTTATTTATCAATGAAAACCATCCCTACAAGCGCAAGGTAAAGGATAAAACTAACAAGGAAAGTATTCATGAAGGGAGACTATTAGGAGTTGATGGGGTGAGGCCAAAACTAAAGAAAACAAAGTGTTGATCGGAACTGAAATTTTGAAAGGGATTCCAAAGGATTATTGAAGCTTAAATAAAGATGATAGAGTTCAAAATGATGATAACAAGAGTGAGAAAAATGAACCCACAACAGATCCCATATAACCATTGGAAGATCACCACCATTTGCAAATGAAGTAAGAAATTTGGTGAGAGACCAGAGGGTTAATAAGGGTTTGGATAAATTAAATAGTCCTTGTAATAAAGAAAAGGGGGTTATGTAAAATGATGCATCTTCAAGAGGCTTACAGCAAAATGAAGCCCAACAGTAAGTAGACATGCTATAACAGTTAGAAAATCAATAGAAAGAGGACAATCAAAATGAAAAAGTTTGAAAAAGTGCTATCTAGAAAGAGTAACAGGAGCAGTAAGAAAGGCTCAAAAGGTAAAAGCATTACTACATTGCCTTTCTAGTATAGAATGTCAAAGGAATAAAAAAACCATTTGAAACTCAATGCTTTAAAAGATTTTGTTCAACATGAGAAGCCTATGTTATTTTGTTTATTGGAAAGAAAAATCAAACTAGAAAATATTTGAAGTAAGAGGAATAAACAACCATTTAAAGCTCACCAATACTAAGGGTATAGAAGAATCATTATTGTTTATGATGGGGAATTAATGGAAGTGGAAGCATTGGAATCTAGTGAGTAGTTCATTCATAAAAAAATGAAATGGATAATTCTACAGCTTTGGCTACCCTTGTTTATAGTTTTAATATTGCTTTCCAAAGATCTGATTTATAGAGCTCACTAAGAAGATTAAACGGGTCAGTCAGAGGACCTTGGATTATTAGTGGTGACTTCAATACCACTTTTTATAAGTCAGAGGCTGAAGGGAATTGTAATTTGTTCAGCTACAACTTAGATTTATTTGATTGTACTAAGATGTGGAACTATCTGGTTTAAAATTTAAAGGTTATAGATTCACATGGTGAAATAAATAAAGCTTTAAGTGGTTCATTCAGAAAAAAACTAGATAGGGCCTTGGTGAATGTTGATTGGTTAATAACCTTTTCAGAAAGTAAAGAAATTTTTTTAGATCTAGGATTTTCAAATCATTTATGACGGTGGATAATCTTTTTAAAAAGGTTTGTGTTAAACATCCCTTCAGATTTAATAACTTCCTTACTAATGTGGAGGGTTTTCAATAAGCCATTTCCAAAGGTTTGGAGTTTGAGGTCTATGGTACAAAACAATTTATTTGTATACAAAAACTCAAGGTGATAAAGTAGGAATTGAAGAGGCTGAATGCAAGTAGGGGACAAAATACCAAAAATGAGATAAAAGATGCAAGAATATGACTCCCATTCATCCAGAAATCACTAGTAGATTATCCAAGTGATGAGAACCTTGCTAATAAGGAGAGGGATGCAATTAATTACTATATAGAAGTAGTGGATAACCATTGTTCATTATTACAACCAAGAGCCATAATCAATTGGATTAAAGATAGGGACAAATGCACAAAGTTTTTCTTTAATAAAATGTTAGCAGGAAGAAATATTAACAGAATCATATCCATTGAAGCTGAATCAGGGGAGTTAATATATACGCAAGCAGTGATTGCTAAGGATGCTATGGAATATTTTCAAAAGTTTATAGGAACTGAAGGGAATGCTAGAGTTCATAGAGAAGATCTTATGAAATTTGTTTCTGCTAAGATTCCTAAAGATGCAGTTAATAATATAACGAGGCTTGTCACTGATCAAGAAATAGGGGAAGTAGTGTTTAAAATGAATTGATCAAAGGCTCCAGGACTAAATGGTTTGAGTGGGATTTTCAATAAAAATATGGGATAAAATTGGAAAATGCATTAAAGAAGTTGTGCATGAGTTTTTCAAAAATGGAGTGTTATTTAAAGAGAATAATAGGAGCTCTTTGTGTTTGATTCCTAAGATCCATAATCCTACAACTTGGAGTGATTTTAGACTTATTTTTTGTACTAATTTTATTTATAAGATCATTGCTAAAATCATAGCAAATGGGCTAAATTTTGTATTTCAATTCATCATCAGCGAGAACTAAGGAGCCTTCTTAAGCAAAAGGAATATTAGTGATAATATTCTAATTTTACAAGAGCTTCTTAAAGGGTATACAAAAGGAAATACTCCACAGAACTGCACCATTAAAGTGGATCTTCAAAAAGCTTTTGATAGTGTTAGTTGGAGATTTATGTCAGTTGGAGATTTAAAGTGGATCTTCAAAAATGCATTAATACTGCTTCCTTTTGGATTCTAATTAATGAGATTCCAATGGAGATGTTCAAAGGCAAAAGAGGACTTAGGAAAAGGGATCCTCTTTCCCCTTACTTATTTCTAATTTGCACGGAAGTTCTCACCCTATTGCTGAAACACAAAATCTCTTCAACCCCTAAATTTAAGTAAGTTCAAGTACCACTCTAACTATAAGTTGCTTTTACTAACAAGTTTATGTTTTGTAGATGATCTAATCCTGCTAAGCAAGACTGATACTCTCTCAATTTCTTTACTAATAAATACCTTATAAAGTTTTAAGGAGATATTTGAATTGAGTATTAATTTCTAGAAAAGCTTCTTCATCTTGTCAAAAAGTGCAACACATCTCTCAAAGAATTTGTTACCCATCATCGGAATGGAAAACAAGACCTTCCTATCCTATACTTGGGAATTCCTATCTCCTCAAAAAGACTACGCTTTAGGGAATGTCTACCCTTGATTAAAAAGATACAAAAAAAGGTTAGGTCTTGGATACATAGAACTCTTTCTTATGGTGGTAAACTTCATCTCTTAAAGTATGTCATAATGTCAATGTATACTTATTGTTGTTCTCACATATTTTTATCCAAAGGACTAGTTAAAACTGTGGAGAAAATGACGAAACAGTTCCTATGGAGTAAAGGGAAAGGAGAAAAGGGAATGGTTAAAGTGAGCTAGATCCACATATGTCAACCAAAAGAAACTAGAGGATTGGGATTAGAGATAATCAGCAGAAGCAATAGATGTCTAATCCCAAAGAGATTATGAAGAATTTTAAGCAAAAAATAATCATTGTGGATCAAATGGGTACACAACTACATATTATGGGGTGGCAGTTTATGGGAAACTAAACCTAAAGATTGTTAATCTTAGTTCTTCAGCCAAATCCTTTAGTGGGGGAAGAGGTTCAATAACATATTATATGCATAATAGAGGTAGGAGATAAAATTCCATTATGGTATGACAATTGGACAGGCTAAGGAGCACTAATTCATAATCAAATGACTAAGGATATCCTAGATAGGTTTTAAAAAAAATCCAAGATACAGGAAAAAATTCCAAATGGCAACTGGTTTCTATCCCTAGAGGAGCTTAGAATTTTATCAATCCCATAGTACAAACACAATGGAGGAGAGGATGTTAAGTTAAGAGGACTTCACGATTACTAATTTTGGTGACAATCAAATAATAATAATATTATAAATAAATGAACTATTTTGATAACTGTGTTAAGTGTGCAAAAAAACACAGAAGAAGTGAAAAACACAGAAGAAGTGAAAACACAGAAGAAGTGGAAAACATAGAAGAAGCAGAAAATACAGAAGAAGCGCAAAATACAGAAGAAGTGGAAAACACAGAAGAAGCAAAAAACACAGAAGAAGTGGAAAACACAGAAGAAGTAGAAAACACAGAAGAAGCGAAAAACACAGAAGAAGTGAAAAACATAAAAGAAGTGCAAACAAAGAAGAAGTGAAAACACAGAAGAAGCAGAAAAGATAAAAGAAGCAAAAAACACAGAAGAAGAGGAAAACACAGAAGAAGTAAAAACACAGAAGAAGTAGAAAACACAGAAGAAGCAGAAAACACAGAAGAGGTGAAAAAACAGAAGAAGCGGAAAACACAGAAGAAGTGAAAACACAGAAGAAGCAGAAAAAATAGAAAAAGCAAAAAACACAGAAGAAGACGGAAAACATAGAAGAAGCAAAAAACATAGAAGAAGTGGAAAACACAGAAGAAGTGAAAAACACAAAAGAAGAAGAAAACACAGACGATACAAAGATGAAGATACGCTAACACGTCGAACAATTAGTTAGTTAGAGTTAGTTACAGAACTCAATTGAATAACGGGTTCTACAAGAATCAAAAAGTAGTTATCAAGAATCAAGAAACAGTTGCAGACTTAGGCTATATATACTAGTTGTAGTCAAAGATTAAAAATCTTTTAACCTTTTGAGCTTTCAAGTGTTTACTTACAAAGAAAAATTTTGTATTCAAAAGTGCGATACTAGAGAGCAAACTCTACT
>JANQBM010330032.1:0-20102 GCA_025594535.1 Erythroxylum domingense
ATAAATGTGTATGTCACAATTAACTTATGCATGACGTGCATTTTCCTAATTTCACAATACTTTCTCATAAATTACTAATCTAGCCTTAACATGGGTATCGGGATGTTACACATATAGTGTTTCATGTATTTTTACTTTCAAATTATTGACAATTGTGATGTAAGTTCTTCTATCAGGTCCCTCAGCTCTAGGCTGACGTCCTCCTCCTTCATCCTCATTATTTACTCCTAATATCTCTGTCGGTATAGGGGTAGTGAATGGTGTAGCAGCAAGTACCGGAGGTGATGCCTCATCTGCAAGTGTGGTAGCTGGAGGGGGAGGAGATGATTCAGTGTCAGCTGCTACACCATGAGATGCTTCACCTATACAGTAAGTAGCTCCGAATCATGGTCTGAACCTTGGTCGCATTATATCTTGTTTTCTCTTTGATGACATGTTTCAAACATGTTAGTGTCTTAGGAAGTGGTTAGTATGGTATCTACCTATATTCCAATATCTTACATAGTGGCTTGTATTATATCTACCTACATATAGACACAAGCCATTAATCGTACTACTTCTTTATGTACATTGATGTAGGATCCAACACATAATATTATTTTTATATTCTAACTTGTGTATTCATCTTTGATTTCTAGAGAATACACCCTTTTTCTTCCCAAAATTTTAAGATTGCATACTCATGTATATAAAATTTATACAGGCTGGGGTTTATTTATCTATAATACCTTAAGACATTAATCAAGTTTCAATAATGCTTAAACTTCTTTATGGTAACCAAATTTGTCAACATATTAGTGATTTTCTCCAAAATGTTAACCTTTTCTGATAAGATAATGCAACCATACACTATAACATTGATTCTCAACAAATAGGGCCTTCTACAAGAGTAATGACACACCCAATGGTAGACCTTGCATTATCCAAATCTTTGATATAGTCTAAGTCCCCATATCCTATAACCGAAGGATCACTTTGTTAACTACTAAACACAATCTCATGGTTTGACATACCTTTGAATATCCATTTGGTTACTTTATAATGTTATCTTCTAAGTTTCAACACATACTTACTAACATGATTAACAACGTGAACCAAATTGGGCTGATTACAAATTGTTGCATATATTAAACATTTAACAACACTAATATATGGTACCTTAGACAAATCAACCTCTTCATCTATTTTTAGGCACTGTTCTAGGGAAAGCCTGAAGTGATTTTCTAACAGCGTGCTCTCTAACTTAACCTTACACATTCCAAATCTATCAAATGCCTTCTTAATGTAGCTTTTCTTAGATAACCAAAGTTTTAAGAATTCTTATCCCTTCGAATATCCATTCCTAATGTTTTCTAGGCAGTACTCAAATCCTTCATCTCAAATTCCTTTCCTAATAAGGTCTTTAACTCATTCACATCATGTATACTCTTTGCATCAATTATCATATCATCTACATATATTAGCAAAAAAATAAACAATCCATCATTAAGGCTCTTAATGTAAACATAACATTCTTATTCATATCTCCTATAGTCAATTTAGATCATCTACTAGTCAAACCTTTTATACATTTTTCTGAAGATTATTCTAACATATAAAATGAATTCTTAAATTTACACATCTGTTGCTCCTTTTCACATCTATCTACTCCAAATGCATATCTAAATTAGCTACTAATGCCATCAAAATCTTGATTGAAGTATGCCTAGCTAAAAATATATTTCATCATAATCAATCCTATTCTATTTTGCGTACTCTTTTGCTACTAGTTAAGCCTTAGACTTTTCTCCATGTTTCTACTATTGTTGACTTCCTCTTATATACATACTTGTATGCAAATACGTTTTGTACACTTTAACCCTACACTTTATCTAAAGAATTGAAATCGTTTTTTCAAAGAACAAATATTTCATCAAACACTTTATATGCATCAGAAATTCATCCCAACATCACAACCAAAATCACGTCTTGTCTCTTCTATCAACATTTATACCTTAAAATTGTTTTCCAATCACATAATGTACAAATAAACGAAAGTAATAAAATACCCAAATTAACTTTCATTCAATATACGAAAAACACATGAAAGTGGCTGCAAAAATACCTCCACCGAAGCACACGATGATAGTGGTCGGAGACACGATAGAGAAATAGATGAAGAGGAGAGACGGAGAGAAGAAAATCGCAGATGACGGTGGGAGAGAAGAAAATCGCAGAAGAAAGATGCAGGTGGTGAGGTGGAAGAGCTTCGGGTCTGCTTAACGTAAAAGAAAATGATTTTGTTTGGTGTTAAACCAAACGACGTCATTTTCGTTTACTTTAAAATACTGAAATCGAAGCAGACGACGACATCTACATTGAAAATTTACCAACAGATGCATTTCCGTTGGTAAACTCAAAAAATTCCCGCCTTTTCTACTGACGAGCACATTATACAGATGCTAAAGTCCGTCGCAAATTTTGCTTGGATGATTTCCCTCCATATTTACCGACAGATATTACTACCGTTGCTAAACAAAATTTTTCCCGTTAAAGTTACCGACAGAAATTGAATTTCTGTCGCTAAAGTCTGTCCCAAATTTTGCTGAGCTGATTTTCTTCCATATTTACCTACAGATATTACTACCATCACTAAACGAAAATTTTCTCATCAACCTTACCGACGGAAATTGACTTGCTGTCAGTAATTGGCAACAGTTTTGTTTCCATTGGTAATATTCCGTCGCTAATTTCTACTTTTCTTGTAGTGTTATCAAGTCTAAGAATATTTTTGAACTATAACTTGCTTAAACCATCAGTGGTCCTAATTTTGGTTTTACTCTTCAAATTAAAATTCTACAAATTTATAGAAATCTGCCTAAAAGAGCTCCTACTAGAAGGCCGTAGGGTACACTCAATGCTGGATGGTATTTAGTTAAATCGATTGCTTGATTTTGTGAGTGATTGGATTATCATATTTCATAATAAGGTGTACTAATTAGCATCTCAAATATAGCAAACTTAGATCATTCCATCACCAAGTTAATGTTTTAAGAATTGAGACAAAAAATTAAATTGGTAAAATAAGAGACTTATAGTTTAATTAGAGTATTATTATAAAATTGATAAATAACAAATTTTAAAAAATTTAAAATAAAATTAAAGATTGAGATTATTTTTAATTATCGAAAAAATTAAAGTTTAATTGAATAAGAAAATTATTAAATGAAAACTAATTAATTTATTTTACGTTATAAAAATTAGTTAATTTATGAATATCAAATAATTAATTAATAAAACGATTTTTAATAACATAATTTATTGAGAGAGTCTTTTTATTTTTCCGATTACATAGTCTTGAACTCTGCGTACATGTGCCGTTCTAGCTACTAACTTCTGTAGCACTACTCAAACTGAAACTCGTATGGAAGCCTTCCTTTATTCATGTATAAGCAACTGCTCCTTACTCTGATACAAGTAAGGAAGCCTGCAAACTTCCTGCATGGAGAAAAAAAGTGAAGCATCAGATTTTTGTCCGATTATAAAGAATGTAAAGCTAAGATACGTCCATGAGAGTGATATATATATAATAAAAGTCACCGTTTTCTCACGAGGGTTTAATCATTGAATGTAGAAACTGCATATGGTGGTGGGGCACTATTGGATAACTGTGGTGGAGGTGAACCTTTGTTGGACGGCGGAGAGAGTGGAGAAGGAGCAGGTATTGGGGTTGATGGTCGGGGTGGTGGTGGGGAAATATAACTATTGCGTGGAGGTGGTCTCCTCTGTAACTGTGGTGGAGGTGAACCGTTGTTGGACGGCGGAGAGAGTGGAGAAGGAGAAGCTATTGGGGATGATGCTCGGGGTGGTAGTGGGGGAATATAACTACTGCGTGGAGGTGGTCTCCTCGGTGACTGTGGTGGAGGTGAACAGTTGTTGGACGATTGTGGAGGTGGTCTGCTCGGTAACTGTGGTGGAGGTGAATCGTTGTTGGACGATTGTGGAGGTGGTCTGCTCGGTAACTGTGGTGGAGGTGAATCGTTGTTGGACGGTGGAGAGAGTGGAGAAGGAGCAGCTATTGGGGTTGATGCTCGGGGTGGTGGTGGAGGGGGAATATAACTACTGCGTGGAGGTGGTCTCCTCGGTAACTGTGGTGGAGGCGAACCGTTGTTGGACGGCGGAGAGAGTGGAGAAGGAGCAGCTATTGGGGACGATGCTCGGGGTGGTGGTGGGGGAATATAACTACTGCGTGGAGGTGGTCTCCTCGGTAAATGTGGTGTAGGTGAACAGTTGTTGGACGGCCGTGGAGGTGGTCTCTTCGGTAACTGTGGCGGAGGTGAACCGTTGTTGGACGGCGGAGAAAGTGGAGAAGGAGCAGCTATTGGGGTTGATGCTCGGAGTGGTGGTGGGGCTAGTTTGCGAGGATTCATAGGACGAGTTAATGGAGGTTTCGGTGGAGTTGCAGGGAGTGGAGGTGATGAAGAGTTCCTTTGGTCGATTTCAGCTAAGGATTCGTGAAGAAGAGTTAGAGAAATGGTGAGCATCAACAAGGTAACGAAGTTGCTCGAGACCCTCATTTCGATAACTCTTCGGCTCACCATTTTTGAGTTCTGACTTCTGAATTTTGTTGTGTGAAGTATACAACTTGCATGAAAAAACCTTATATTTATAGCCAATTTCAGTCCCTTTTGTGGGCATGATACCGATGAAGGCGTAGACAATAAGGAAAGTTTGATCAACGTTTTCCAATGCTCTTGGAAGTTGGTACTTCCAAAGCAAATTGACTTGTAATCGTGATCTTTGCGAGTATATATAAAATAAAATTTAGAAATTTTATCAACTTAAATTATTATCATATTTTCAATTTTAAGTGAATTTATATTATAATTATCCATATAATCATTTATTCGCATTATTTGACAGGTTTAAAATATAATTTAATAAATAGAGGAATTTATTTTCTATATTAATTTGATAATAACTTTTAAGGATTAAATGACTTAGAATTTGTATCTTGCTTTTGTCTTAATTCTTGGTGGGTCATTTGACATATTTACTGGAAGTTTAGATGAGCTTGTTTTTATTATTCCGTTTCTATTATGTTTTATGAGCATTAATAAATGAAATGGAGTAGACTAATAAAAACTGGTGATCTGTTAAATATATTGATCTCTATTGGTACACATTTATTCCTAACTCTCCCATTACTTCTTAGACTTTTCTAACTTCAAGAAGAAGTCAAGAACCTGATGACCTTGACTAATTTGGGGATTTAACTTGTACAATTGAATCCATAAGAAAGAAAATTTTGTAAACCTTTTTGCACGCAAAACTTTTGAAGAAATGGAAATTGATGTGAACGGATACAATAGGAGAAATCTCTTTCTTACATGATATGATTTGAGTCTGGTATAAATTTAGTAAAGTCAAATTATATAATTTGAATCAGCTTAAATTATTTAAAATTGTTATAATTGAGATAAAAGTCAAGTCATTTGAATAATTTGTGTTAAGTCTCAAGCTAAAACCTAAGTTTAAGTCTAATATCTAAATTTTATCAATTTGGTTATAACTTATTTATTTCGAGACGAGTCCGGACGAACCAAATTAAAATTTTTCATCTCTAACCTTAAACAAGCTTTAAGCATAATACTGGTGTAATGAGAGCCCCGTGTGTTATAATTATGATCGAAGACATATTACGTGTCAGTTTGGTTGGACTTTTGGAGAGTGAATAAGTACTTTTTTTCACCGCAAAATCTTTTTTTTTAATATTTGACCATAAAATCTAAAATAACTTTTTAAATAGAAATAACTTTTTTTAAAAACTAAAATACAGCTTTTTAAGAAACTTAAATTTGAAACTTTTCAAAACAAAATTTCTCAGAAAAGTTCTACTGACAAAAGCTGTACTCATATAACCTCATTCAAACAGGCACTACATCTTTTACGATGGACGTAGGAGCTTAACTTTACCTGTACTTGAACTTTGTCTCTAATTAAAGATGTTTTTGGCCCTTTATTGAATTAGTTTTGCTAAATTTATGTATCCCTCAACAATTATGATGTGTAAATAAATTGATTGAATAAAAAAAATTTCCATCTGAATTGCAAATTGAATATTTGAGTTTAGTTTATTTTAATTATACCCCTATTAAAACCAAACTCGAGATTTTATAAATATTGTTTTATAGTTCAAAATTTTAAGTTAAATGAATATTGTATAAATTTGTTTTCAAGGTAAATGTGTAATAAAATTATTAACTAGATAATGGAATCTAATATAATCTAATTTTAATAATAATTACTTATTGATGATTAAATTTTAAATATTGTAAAGTAGTAATTAATAATTTTCAAATTAATATGTGATTCTCTTAAATTCAAATTAGAATTACTGTTAAGTTAATTTAAATTTACAGTGTTAAAAATAATATTGTGAAAAAATTTTGATAGTAAAATATTGAACCAAAATGACGAGTTATAATGAATAATAAATAATATCATAATAACCTCTTAGATGAGATATTGTGATATCTCATATGAGTATTTTAATTTTATATCAAATAGAAGATAAATTGAAATTCTTTATAAATATATTGAAAATAAGGTAAAAGACATATATTTCCTTTACAATTTAAGAAACTTTTGATTTTTTTAAATTTTAAAATTCTCAAAAAATACTCTTAGTTTTCATTTTCTAAAACACTATTTTTCTTAGACATCTGTTGAAAATTAACAAGATATACACACTATGGGTATCACACTTGTACCAATCAAATAATATTAGATATGACGATTCAACTCAATTCTTAAACTCAAACTAAAATAATTAAATTTGATTCAAATTAATAATTTATTGTAATTATCTTAAATTATTAATTTAGGTGGAATTTAATTGATTGGAATTTAAAAGCTGAATTTGGTTATTATATTAATGACATTTGATTAGTCTATGTTTAATATTTACATCGTTTGTGTTTCATAAATACATTTTAGTGATCAAAGTTTAAAAAGAAAGTTTTTTTTTTAGAAATTAAAAGCTAAAAGATTTTTTATTTTAAAGATTAAAAAATATCTTTAAATTTTCTTAATCTATACTAATTCTCTTTGATAATCCTTTTATTTTTCCGATTACATTGTCTCGAACACAGGCTGCGGATATATGTTGTTATAGCTACTAAGTTCTATACCACTACTCTTACGGAGACGGAGCAGTTATTGGCGTAGGTGCTTGTGGATGAAAACGTGGCGGTGGTGGTGGTGGTGGAGTATAAATACTGTGAGGAGGTGGTCTCCTCGGTAACAATGGCGCCCGCGGCCCTGGATGCAGTGGTGGTGGACGTCGACGTAATGGCAGCGGGGGAGAATGTTTCCTAGCACCTCCACCATCCCCGGCAATTATGTATATAACATTATAATTTAGGGCCGTTTGGTTCTAATTCTATTTTTCTATTGTAGCTTTCAGTTTTCGCTTTCAATTTTTCTTTTAAATATAAACAAAATTTTGTTTGGTTGTCAATATAAATGTACTTATATTTTGATCACCGACAATAATTAAATATTAGATAAAATTTAAAGATAAATTATTTTTAATTAAATACATTTATTTAATCTCTTATATAATATTTATTAATAAACTATTAATAAAATTATGTTATTTTAATAAAATAAATAATTTATAAATTAAAATTTTATTTATAAATTCATGTTTATTTGAAATATATTTTAATTATTAAATCAAAATTTATTTCAATATTTATATATTTTAATTTTAGTTATATTTATTAATATTTATTATAATTTAATTACATATAATTTAATTATGAAAATTAAATTAAATTATTCATATTTTATTGATAATTAATTTTAATTTATTAAATATATAATCTTGAATGAAATTATTCATAATTTTTATTAATAATTAAATAATTAAATAATATATATTTAAATGATGGTGAATCAGATTATGAAAAAAAACAGAAACAGGAAACAAAAACTATTTTTTATGTTTTTCATAATTTTTTAAAACTGGAAAAAATCAAAAACAAAAACAAAAACAAAAAACTCAAACAAACAGATTTTTTTATTGAATTTGAAAATAAAAACAAAAAATTAAAAACAAAAATAGAAACAAACAGCCCCTATTGAAGGAAATTTATTTTTCATATTATTTTGATATGTTTGAATCCATTTAAAACGCTTTTCTAAGGATTATGTTATATTGAAATATGTTAACTTTTAAGTTTTTATATTTGGAGACTTTTGTTTTATGTTATTTCTTGGTAGGTCAGTTGGCATATGCACTGGTCTCTATTGGACCAAATTTAGAAATTTGATTTCTCTAATTTGAAAGAAGAAAGTGATGACTTTGACCTGGATGAGTTTTGTACAATCAATACATAAGAGACAAACAGATTATCTTACAAGTCGACCAGAAAAATTCTAAACCCTTTTGCAAGCCAAGCAAAACTTTCAAATTTGAAGAAATAGAGATTGACCGTCAATGAAAATAACTTTATAGAAGGATATGATTTGAGTTTGGCTTAATCTCAGTCGAGTCAATTTATATGATTTGAATTCACTTAGATCATCCAAAATCTAGACATCTGGAATAAAGTCGAGCTATTTGAATGATTTCACTACAACAAAAATATAGAATTTAAAGACACAAAAAGTGGAGTTTTTAAATTTTTTTACATTTTAAAAATAATTTTAGACGCTTTATAAAGCGTAAAAAAAATAAGTATCACAAAAATTATTTTCGACGGTTTTCTTAAACACATAGATGCGTCCAAAAAATATAAATTTTTTACGTATTTAAGAGTCGAAAAAACATAAATTTTTTACGCATTTAAACGTCAAATTTAAGCGTCAAAAATCTATTTACACATATATGTCCAAAACATGCATTTACGATGAATTTTTAGATACATAAATGTTATTTTAGTCGCTTTGTGTAAACTTTTAGATACTTTTTTTGCTGATATATTTCATTTTTAGACAGTTTTTTACGTCAAAAAATTTCACTATTTTTAGTAAAAAATAAGTTTACAATTTGTTTTTTGCATTTTTTAAGATCACTCACATACATATTATTATAATAAATATTACAAATTAATCAAAAATATGTAAAATTTATAATTAACGAAAGTAAATGCTAAAATGCTTGTTCAAGGACCTGTTGTTAATTAACGTGACGGAATCCAGTGAGTTGACTACAATTTTAAAAACAATGTTAGTACTAACTAAGAACAATCAACTATATTTATCATATTTTTCAATTTATGCATTATAGTACAAAGTGGGTAGTCTATCATTTCCAAAAACTTTGATTTTGTGCCATATCTACCCTCTTAGGACATAAGCCCCTTCACACGTTTCTATACATGAACCTCCCATGCTTTTGGACAGGCAAGAATGTCCATTGTAGGAGTGCTCATTGGCATTGTCACACGATTAAAGCAAATTCACCTGCAAAATGAAAGAAACTTTATTACCATTTCTTAGGAATAATTATAGAAACAGATACAGGAAATCAAGAACAAATGTACCTTAACTATTTCGGATTTTGAGCTGGGACACATATAAGCTGCCAAGATGCTCAAGTTGAAATCGTAGTTGCATGGAAAAAAAATAAATAATGGAGGTTTTAGCTTTCTGTATACATTGACAAGCAATGTAACCAATAGAAGGTACTCCTTGAATGGAATGGACTTTCGTTGTTGCGGACTTTAGGGGCATCAAGCATGTCCATAAATAACCAGTTTGAGAAGAAAGATATACGACTCCGAGCTTTTAAGTTAGTCGGAACATCCATTACAGATTCTTTAGTTGTAAGCAAAAGAAAGAGTCGTTTAATCTAGAAACAAAAACACAAAGGGAAATTAGGATAGGAAAGTTGGAAAATTAAAAAAAGATAATCAAGGCAGTTAGTCTGCAAAGAGACATACCTTATCTTTCCATGCTTCTTGTACACGATCAACTGCAAATTTTATAGCCCCAGATGATGCAAATAATTGATACTTTCGTTGAAAATGCTTCAGGACTTCATTTCCAGATCCTCCATGGTTAGAATCCACCACACTATTCAAGATTGAAATGAAAAGATGTTAGAAAAAACACTGCAAATTAAACCGTATCCAAAGAAATAAATAGTAGCCCTCAATGCAATCACAACACCAATATTGTTTTTTGTTAGAAAATGAAAAAGTAAATAGTGACAAATTTTTTCAACAGGAAACATAAATATACACAAGTAACAGATATTTTCAAGTTCATTACTTAAAACATAAATATACGCAAGTAACAGATATTTTCAAGTTCGTTACCACGAGGGAAGAATTCATGCAATTGGAAAGTGATAGAAGACCAGAGAATAGTTCTACCATTTCATTGTGTCCTTTTCATTTTATGTTGGTTCATTGTCATTTTTTGTCTTGTTCTTGTTTTGTCCTTTTCTTTGTTTCTTTCATCACACTTGTATTATACATCACCTATTCGGTAGTTATTATTTTCCCTTGATTCTAGGAAATACAACCAATAGGAAAGGATTTAGAGTAGTATTTATATTGTCCTGTACATACGTTACAAATTGAATGAAAATCATTCCTCAAACCCTACTGTTTTTCTTTACATTTTCCTTCATGGTATCAGAGCCATCTCTCTGATTCCTCTACCCTAACCTGCAATGTCTAACACTACAGACAACAGTGGCTCCAGTGCCACCAACTTACCTACAAATGACTATGAGCCTTATTTAGTTACCAATACTAAAAATCTTGGTGTTGTGCTTGTCACTACACCATTCAATGGCAACAACTACATTACCTAGAGCAAATCCATGACTATCGCCTTATGTGCAAAGGATAAGTTGTCCTTCATCGATGGAACCTGCACCATGCCTATAGAAGATGTAGTCTTGTAAGCAAAATGGAAGAGAGTAGACAGCATGGTAAAATCATGGATGCCATGATTAAAGAACTAGGTGATGCCTTTTTATCTTTTACTACTGCTACGAAACTTTAGGTAGAATTACAAGAGAGGTTTGGTAAAGCTAATGGGCCATTGCTATACCAAATAGAGAGGGAAATAAGTTCACTTAAGCAAAGTACCCTAACAGTGTCTGCCTATTACACTAAGTTAAAGAAATTGTGGGATGATTTATTTAGTCTAAGCCCTATTCCCATGTGTACTTGTGATGCTTCAAGAGTTATTACTGCCAAAGAAAATGCTCATAGGCTTGTACAATTTCTAATGGGTCTTAATGATGAGTTTGAGCATGTGGTTAACCAAATCATGGTAATGGAGCCTTTACTTACGGTGAACAAAGCCTTCTCTATGCTGCAAACTGCAGAAAGACAAAAGGTAGTAAATGCTACTATTAAAAACACTCCTAACATGGCAATGTTAGCTAAACAGTCTAGTAATCCAAAGAAAGGTGGAAGGAACAACAATTCTATCAAAGGGCCCTATCTCAAGAAAGAAGATAAGTACTGTGAAAAATGCAAGAAAAATAGGCATACCTTGGATACATGCTTCAAGATCCATGGAATTCCTGACTGGTACAAAGAACTTGCTGCACAAAAAGAAAAAGGGAAAGACAACATGGCTCAAACAGCAGATAATTCTACAGAGTTAACACAAGAGTAGAATGAAGAAAATTCATGGAATGCACAGATACCTCCTAGTCTTGCTAACTTCATACAACAAGAGATAAGTAAAGCTATCAAAGGCAAAGCTGCGAGGGAGGTAAATTATTCAGGGTATCAAAACTATGCAGGTAATGTTAAACACTCTGTGAATATAACATTCAATCATACAAATTATTGGCTTATTGATTTTGGTGCTTCTACACACATGACAGCAGAACTTAGTCAATGTACTAAATATGTGATTAATGATGCCTATGATCCTGTAACTCTACCTGATGCAACTAAGCAAGAAGTTGCTCATATTGGTCATTCATGTATAGGGGACAAAATTTTCCTCAAAGAAATTTTGTATGTGCCTAAGTTCTTCAAGAATCTATTGTCTGTCAATAAACTTACTACTCAGAATGAGGTTGCTGCAATTTTTATCTCTAGCAAGTTGTTTTTGCAGGACCTTCGGACTAATGATGTTATAGCTATTGTCAAGGCAGTGAATGGGTTGTATGAGTTAGACATAGAGACTCTCCTGACCTCAGACAGTCCAAAAGATCCCTCCTTAGAGTTTTACAAGGCTGAGAATTCTATTTTAATGTTTCAATCCCTTTTGACTTGTGGCATTCTAGACTAGGGCATGTATCTAAGGAAAAATTGCAGCATATTAATGTGATAAATGTTTCTGTCCCTACTAAATATGAATGTCAAGTTTGTCCTCTGGCCAAACAACACTGAAAACCTTTTCCTAAGCATCAGATACGAGCAGCTAGACCTTTTGAAATCATTCATATAGATTTATGGGGGCCTTGCAGTGTTTCTACTATGGGTGGTTCTCATTATTTTCTTACAATTATAGATGATTACACTAGAGCATCCTGGACCTTCATACTAAGACACAAACATCAAATACCACAAACCATTGTGGAATTTCTTAGAAACATTGAGAGATAGTTCAAGACTAAAGTATTAAAAGTACAAACTGATAATGGAAGGGAGTTCATCAATTAGGAATGTACCAAAACCTTTGTAGAAATGGGAATTCAGCACAAAAAGAGTACCCCCTACACACCACAACAAAATGGTGTGGTAGAAATTAAACACAAACATCTGCTTTAGATCACTAGAGCCCTACTTTTCAAAGCTAAATTGCCTAAACGATATTGGGGAGAGGCTCTATTAACAGCTACCTACCTCATTAACCGAATCCCAACCAAAGTCAGGGGGTGGGTAAGTCCTTTTGAGAAGTTGCACAATAGAAAACCTAACTATAAACACCTAAAAATTTTTAGTTGCCTTTGCTTTGCCCTAGACAAGACCTCAAATAGAACAAAACTGGATCTTAGGTCAAAAAGGTGCATTTTCCTTGGGTATATGCCAGATTACAGGGCCTATAGAGTTATGGACTTGGATATTAAAATGGTCTTCATATGAAGAGATGTTATGTTCTAGGAAAGTCACTTCCCATTTACAAAGGAAAACACGAGCACTACACAAAACCTAAAGCCTTTATTCACAAGTTCTTTAACCAATACAAACATTGCATATCCTGCCCCAACACCTACCATGACTACTACAAAACGTACAGATCAACATGACAACAATTCACAACAGAGTCCTCACACATCAGATTATGTCTTACCTAACAACCCACCAAATCAAAATATATTACCCACTGCTCCCACACAAAGGAAAAGCATCAGACAACACATAACTCCAAAATACCTTCAAGACTATGTCCTTCAATCCACAGCTCATCAGTCCATTCACTCCCTTGATGATAACAATGTAGCATTACAAGTTTGTTGCCCTGCAGGAACAAATGAAGAAGGGTTAAGGATGCTCAACATCACTCACAACAATGTCTATAGTAGTTTTATAGGTAATGTTTTTGGAATCTTTGAGCCTTTATCCTGTGAAACTGCAAGTAAAGATGCAAAATGGGTAGAGTTTATGAATGAACAACTATCTGCCTTAGAGAAAAATGACACTTGGAAACTTACGGAGCTACCTAAAGGAAAGAAGCCCATAGCCTCAAAATGGGTCTATAAGGTGAAGCACAATCTAAATGGTACATTGGATAAATTGAAATCCAGACTTGTGGCAAAGGGTTTTAGCCAAAGAGAAGGGGTTGATTACTCAGAAGTCTTCTCTCTAGTGGCAAAGGTGGTAACCATAAGGTTATTCTTATCCATTGTTGAATCTAAGCAATGGCCAATCCATTAATGCGATATTAATGATGTCTTTCTACATGGCTACCTAGAAGAGGAACTATATATGCTACCCCCATAAGGCTACACTAAAGCAAAGAAAGGGCAAGTATGCAAGCTCATCAAATCCATCTATAGTTTAAAGCAGGCGGGTAGGCAATAGAATAAAGAGTTATCCTCAAAACTACACTCAATGGGGTTTATTAAATCGGAAGCAGACCACTGCCTATAAACTAAAGGCAAAGGAGATGAGTTCATGGCAGTAATTATCTATGTGGATGATATATTAATGACAGGTGCTAATGAAAAACAAATGCAATCAGTGAAGAGAGCCTTGAATGTAGAATTCACACTCAAGGATTTAGGATATGCAAAGTTTTTCTTAGGAATTGAAATAGCAAGAGCAAAAGATGGGATAATACTTACACAGGGAAAATATATACGAGATATTCTGCAGGAGACCAATTTATTGGACTGTACACCTTGTGCAATACCCATCGTCCTTGGAACAAAGTTAACCATTGAAGAAGGTGAGTTACTCGATAAACTAGAAGTCTACAGAAGATTAGTGGGAAGATTACAGTATTTAAGCTTCACTAGGCCTAATATTACATACGTGACACAATAGCTCAGTCAATTCATGAGCAACCCTAGCTAAACGGATACTGAAATACCTCAAAGAAGCTCAGAATTTAGGGATTATTTATGCAACAAATGAAAGCCCTCACCTTGTAGCCTATTCTGACTCGGATTGGGGAAGTTGTGTCTTCTCCAAGTGGTCCTTAACCAGCTTCTATGTGTTCCTCGGGAGATCTCCAATCTCCTGGAAAACCAAGAAGCAAACAACCGTGAGTCGCTTCTCAATTAAATGGGAGTACAGAATCCTAGCCTCTACTATTTGTGAGATAAAATGGATTTCGCAATTACTTCAAGCCTTTCAGGTTAAGATTCAAGCACCCATACCTTTATATTGTGACAACCAAGCCGCCATCTACATCTAAAAAAACTTCGTCTTTCATAAAAGAACGAAGAACCTTGAGATTGATCTCTATCTGGTTCGAGACTGCGTAAGTCTATGGTTTCTTGAGTTAAAGCATGTGAACACTAAAGAATAGCTCGCATACTTATTCACTAAAGCTCTATGTGCACGAGTTTTCTTGGTCCTCATTAACAATTTCGGAGTCTTTGGTCTTCGATCGAACCTCTGACTTGAAGGGGGTGATAGAAGACCCAAAAATTGGGCTTCTACCATTTGACTGTGTCCTTTTCATTTTATGTTGGCTCATTGTCATTTTATGTCATGTTTTGTCTTGTTCTTGTTTTGTCATTTTCTTTATTTCTTTCATCACACTTGTATTGTACAGCACAAATTCAGTAGTTATTATTTTCCATTGATTCTAGGAAATACAACCTTATTGTTTTTCTTTACATTTTCCTTCAAAAAGTAGTCATACGGGCCCTCATGATGGCTTGGGTTGGACGAACCAAAGGCTTTATCTGCAACAGAAAAATTGACAATTAGAAATAGGATACATGACCATTTAGTTGGAGTTATGACTAATCTAATTAGTATATTTTATCAAAACAATTAATCAACTATTTATCATTTTTTGTATCATTAATGAAATGTGTAACTTCCATTACACATTTCAAACTTACGTGAAGAGGGAGAATAAGTTCTTATGCATTCCTCTACCAACTTAGAGTCGGGGATGCAAATCATTTACAATCATAATCAGAACTGATCCAACATGTACAAACATTAAGTTTATCTCAAATTTCACTGCCTAAACATATCAACAAATTACTGCAAAAACTTATTAAGTCAAAAGGAAGAATAATGATTGAGAATCATACTTGTGACCACCACATCATTAGCATGACAATGTTATTGTATGATCCCTCCAGAAGTCTCCTTATAAAGGGGAAGGCAAACAAAACTGCAGCCAGTATATTTGGTGAGAGATAGGTAACTACAGCCAAAACAAACCATAATGGTGAGCTTGAATTGTTCAAACCGGCCTTAAATAGTTTTAGCAAACCCTAGAGGCCTCTCCAAAAAGAATGCATAGGTAATGGACAGAGCTAGAACCCATGTAGCAGTTGAAAGCCTGAAACAACCTTCAGAATATATCCCAACTAAACATAGAATGACTTGATCTTCCGAGCTTTCCAACTAAGGATTACATCAAGAACAGTTGCATCAAACAACAGTAAAGGATTCAGAAAATTCCATCAAAGCATTTTTTGTATCATTAATATCAAAATTGATCCTAAAACGCAACGTAGAAGGAGAATCCAAAAGAAAAAAAACGACTGAAGCGATAGAGAAGAAAACAACGTAGTAACTAGAAAACAAAAATAAAATGCACAATCAAAAGACAAAACCAAGAAGCTGGATAATGCAACAGACGCAGAAGCAACAGAGTGAAGTAAAACATGCAGCAGAGTAGAAATCTCTCTCCCAACGTCTTTATACACATGAAAATCTATTTTGAAATTTTACAGAAATATCAGAAGCAATATCATTACTGGCATCTAAATCATCCAATTTGATTATCTATCTTCACCTGACCATCCAAAACTCGCCTAACAAAAAACTACAAAGCATATAGCTGATTGAATTGAGTTTAATTGAAACAGAAAACTTATGGCACAGAAACAAAAAACATAGGGATTTGATCAGTACAAAAGTCCGAACAACAATTTGTAGAAGAAGCAAACAAAAAATAAGACAAATATGAGAGAGAGAGAGAGAGAGAGAGAGAGAGACAGAGAGACAGAGAGATACCTATAGATAATGGTAGAGGAATCTAGGATTTTAAACGGGTCCAAGCCAAGGAATTATCTACACTAATCCTAGGAGAAGAATGGTAAAGAGTTTGTTGTTCGTGGTTAGCGAGAGAGAGAGAGAGAGAGAGAGATGGTTTGTGTTGGTGAGAGAGAGAGAGAGAGAGCGAGATGACTTGTACAAGACGACGACCTATGTTGCTGTGTTGATGGTTAAACCACAAGACGACGTCCTCGATTGCTGTATATGTCCTTTTCTTATTCACTTATTTCAATTTACTTAACTACATGTGCATTGTTGTGGACCACTTCGCTTTCTCTTCCAATTAAATTAACTAATTGAAATAGCAATTACCTCCATTTTTTTCCCTTCCAATCCCCATAACTTGGCCTTGTGTGTGTTTAAATGTGTTAAGAATTGAGACTCAAATTTCAACAGTAATTTCTTTTTTTTCATAGTTTAACGGATCAAGAATTAAGAATTGAGACTCAAACTCTTGTTTGAACTATTTAATTTGGTATTATTTTAGTTTGTTCTGTTTAGAAGTTTTAGACTCTTTTTTAGTATATTTTTTAGACAAAATTTACTGTCTTAAATAAATGTCTAAAAACTCCACTAATTCTTAGATTATTTAAGACAATTATTAGATGCGTCTAGACTAAAGCGTTTAAAAACCCCTCATTTTTGTGTAGTGTTTGTGTTAACTCTCGAGCCAACACCTTAGTTTTAATTTAAATTTAGAGTCGTTATCATCAATACCTAGTTAAAATCTCACTGAAGCGTGAGGTCTAAGAAAATCTAATAGTAAAAAGTTTATCTCTACTTAATAGAGATGTTGTTTTCAATAGACCCATATGCAAGTGTTATGAAGATATTATAAAATTATAAATGGATGTGCATTCATTTAAATTTAGAGTATTATAAATAATTAATATCATACAAATTTTTGTTATTAAAATATTGAACCAAAATGTTGAGCTGTAATAAATAATAAATAATATGATAAAAGGGTCAAAGTTGTTTGATTTGAGTGGGTTTAAAAGTTAAGTTATCATATAAATGACATTTGATTAGTCCATGTCTGATATTTATACCATATGTATTTCACTATTATTTTTAATCAAAATTTAAGAGGGAAATTAAAAAAAACTAAAACCTAAAAAAGCTTTTTAAAGAAATTTTAAAAATTAAAGAATCTTTCTAAAATTTCTCAAACTATAAATTAAATATATCTTTTACCCTTAAAAATATTAATACTAATACTTAATTTTTAATTATTTGTTTTCAAACGTATAACTCTTAAAAAACATTCATCGATAAGTACATTTGGGCTTGGCTTTAGTAAGAGGTAATACGAAGGGGAAATGAGCCTTGGCGAGGCTGTTAATACAAAGATGTTGGAAAGAGGAATAGAAAAAGGCCTTTTCCTGAATAGGCGTGATGAACCCAAACATTCGTATTATAAATTATGAAAGGTGATGTTGTTTTTTTTAATGTAATTTAAAAATAATATTTATAATTTAATATAATAATATTTTTGTTATAACAAAAATACTAAATATGATAATATTATTTTCTAACTTCATAGACTGAGGCTATCGATCGGGCCTTGAGTTAAGGCATAAGTTTGGGCTGCCCACCTAACCTAATCTGCTTCTAAACAAAATGATATCGTACGATATCGTGTTCCTGAAAACGATATCATTTTGTACTTTTAATTAAAAAAAGGGTCTGATCTATTGTTATCCCGAAGTTAGACTTTGAGATGACTCTATAAATCTACACTTAATCCAAAACTTAGTCAATTCAAACTTAATATGACCGAATCAAAATTATAAATTTTAAAAATTGAAAGTTTAAAAGATAAGATAAGGGATTTAAGGTTTAAAATGTCTAATCAATATTAGATCGTTATAAATCAGTTAAAGATTGAATAAAATTAAATAATTTGAAATAAGATTAAATTTGAATGTCTTTAATTTAAATTTTAATTAAAAAGGTAACTTTTAAATGAAAAATTAATTAGTTTATTTTAATTTATAAAAATAAGTTAATTTATAAAAATTGACTGATCAATTAATAAATTGATGAATATTTAATAATAAAGTTTATTAAAGTAAATTGAAATGAAAGTTGAAAACTTTACAAAAAAGATTGACGGGTTCTTTTTATCTGAGATTTTCACCACTAATCATAACCTCTGAATAACATTCACCAATCTTTTTATTTCAGAATATAATCTCAGAGCATGTAATTAAGAGCCTCTAAGCCTCTGGCTCTTATACCACAGTATATTATATTATGTTGGACAGCTGGAGGATCACTCTTTTCACGGAGGGACGCAAACCAGGGTCATCATGAGTACACCACAGGCCAATATTTACCATTCTCCCTGCACATTTCGAGTCCACGCATTCGCCTTCTACAAGCTTATCCAACCCTCCATTTGCAATATCTTTGCGTACCCAGTTCGAAAATGGCGTCTGCCCTTTTGTGAATGTGATAATTCTGTTGCAGATCATCTCTAGTAGCACGACTCCGAAGCTGAAGATGTCAGCTTTTCCTGCATAAAGTTTGTTTTATTGATAAACATCGAGAATTTTTTGCATTACTTTTTTTAATTAAATAGATTGATTTTAAGATGTGTAATTAGGAATTGATTTGATTAATAATCAGATTAGTGAAATATGACGTTAAGTTTTGCTAATTACAAGTGACAGTTAAGATTATCTTCTTTACGTTAGAGTAAAAAATTCTAAGAAAAAACTTATTTTGATTAAATGCATGTCGTACATGTGTTGTCTTATTCATTAATTTCTTAGTTTTAAAAGTTATTACTCAATTGAACTTACAATTATATCTAAGTTGTTGATTAATTAGAATGCTTAGGATACATGTTTCTATTCATTTAAGCTTAAGAGAAAACATTATTAAATAAATGTTTGTTGATAAACTGAATTTTATATCAAGGATCCATATTAGCATGATAACTTCGACGACATTAAACTAAGATCTGTTTACTAAATTTTCAGATCTAAATATTTTCATTTAATTTCAATTTTTGTTATTTTTAATTTCTTAAATTACATGAACAAAAACCTCCATTTGTTTTAGTTTTAAACTCGTATAATTTTTGTTGTTCAAAATTTCTAGTGAAAAACGATCCCTATTTTTTATTACTACGTTAAGGGTATGCTTGTTTAGTGGGAATAAGAAAGGAGGAATGGGTATGAAATGAAAAATAATAGTTAATAAGAGGTTATGATTGGAGAGTTAATATTATGATTCCTTGATTTTGGCCATTGCTCCATTCCTCTCTATTACTAGAGGAATGAGAGTCATTCCTTGGTGTATATAACTTTTATTGCTTGATAATACATGAGAAATATATAGGTAAAAATACGATAAATGATTGAAATAATATTATTTATTTATTTATTATATTATAATTAATTAAAATATATTTC
Organism: Erythroxylum domingense; assembly: GCA_025594535.1. Taxonomy (NCBI): domain Eukaryota; kingdom Viridiplantae; phylum Streptophyta; class Magnoliopsida; order Malpighiales; family Erythroxylaceae; genus Erythroxylum; species Erythroxylum domingense. The sequence goes on from JANQBM010330032.1 coordinate 20,090, forward strand.
ATTTATAATTAAA